>PVLC010000728.1:0-145301 GCA_004027655.1 Graphiurus murinus
CAATCAAAGAAATAGAAACAGCAATAAAGAGTCTACCATCAAAGAAAAGTCCAGGACCAGATGGCTTTCCAAGTGAATTTTATAAAACATTTCTAGAAGAGCTAATCCCAATACTCCTCAAGCTATTCCGTGAAATAGAAAGAAACGGGACCCTTCCAAACACATTCTATGAAGCCAACATCACACTAATACCAAAATCCCTTCAACTTTAATCTTGTACATTTTACAGGGGTCCCAGCAGCATCGACATG
The DNA here is from genome assembly GCA_004027655.1 of Graphiurus murinus. Classification (NCBI taxonomy): domain Eukaryota; kingdom Metazoa; phylum Chordata; class Mammalia; order Rodentia; family Gliridae; genus Graphiurus; species Graphiurus murinus. The sequence goes on from PVLC010000728.1 coordinate 252, forward strand.
GGATATGCCTTCCCTGGCTTCCAGGCCCACCTGGCTTCCCCCGCCCATACAGGCTTTTGATCAGTTGGCTGGGATCTGGGAGGGAGCAGGCTCTGCAGCATGCCAGGATGTCTTGCGTGACTCTTCCTCCTGCTTTGGAATTGTAGCTGAGACCCAAAGCTAAGTATAAAAGATAGGAGGAAGAGGGTCGGGCAGGGTTGTGACAGCCTGGCACTGTGGCCTTCTGCAAAGGTGGGGTCTGACCATCCCACCCTTTCCTGTACTTCCCGAGGGACCCTGTACTTAGCATTCAGAGCATTGCCTATAGGTGGTCAGATTAGATGGTCAGATTGGGGAGTGGCCCTCAACCACAAGAAGACTGCTGCTCAGTGTTTCTGACAGAAGTACTTTCTCCCCTCTTCATGGGGAGGGGGGTGATTTCCTCCCTGATGTCATGGGGGATTTCTTAGAAGGAGAGACCAGCCTGTCATTCCCCAGGTGCCTGTCTGCTTAATCTATGGGACTTGATGATTGCTACAGTTAGATACAGAATGGTTCCCTGAAGAGCTCGTCAGTTGGTGTTCATGAGGGTTGTAATCCCAGCAGTGGAGAGATTCATTGTAATGGATTTATCTGAATGGTAGCCTGGCTGGTAGGGTGTGGCTGGGGAAGGTGGGGTTGTATATGGTATCCTCTCCTCACTCACTCTCTTGCTTCCAGCCCCCAGGGTGTGAGAGCGAAGCCTTGCACTCTTCCCCTCTCCGCTGCCTGCCGCTGCCGCCATGCTCTGAGATCTGCAGTCCCTGGCCTCATGTGGACTGGACCCCATAACCTCCAAGGAAAACTGCGAGCAAATAAAACTTGCTTCCTCTATGTTACATGGTTAGTCTTTTAGATTATCGCTGTGAAAATGCTGACTAATACAGCGATGTACCTCTGAGCTGCCTGAGTATGGGAAAGGGAAATAGGGGAAAGGAGGCTGGACAGAGTGAGAGCCCTGTGTGAAGCAGCGGGGCTCCAGGGGGCAGGCGGGTGGCCCACCTAGGGAGGGAACGCACAGGTCCTCCAGAGAGAGCCACTGTGCAGAGAGCAGGGGGCAGGGCAGCCGGAGAAGCAGTGACAGGTCACCTGGGACAGGACAGTCAGGTGAGTGCTGCTTCTGCATCCCACTCCTGCCCCCTCCCCAGCCCCAGAGCGGCCGCAAGAGGCAGAGGAGGTATGGGTCAGGGGCTAGATGTCCCAGCCCCTGGGTCATACTGACAGGGGTCACAGCTCTAGACTGAGCAGAGGTAGTGCTGGCGGGAGGAGATGAGCAGGAGTCTTGAGGATGGAGAGATTTCTAATAGATGAAAGAGACAGCAGAGTTGTGGGACGCAGCCACGATGTCATTAGGATCTCTGCCACCCAGCAGGGAAGGGGATTTCAGCAGAGCACTGCTGTTGGGCCATTAGAAAACAATTTCACATTTATACCTCAACAAATTGAAACTCTATGATTGATATGTCACACTGTAGAAAATCTTAAAAGCAAAATAGGAAAACAGAGCTATGGAACTTTTTAGGGGCAGAGGATGTGCAAAAGCGTGGGAGGAGAGGCTGAGTGAGATGATGGAGGAGGCCGAGTCGGAGGGGTCAAGGAGCACGCCCTCATCCTGCTGTTGCACATGGCAGAAGCCCAACTCAAACTAGCTTAAGCGAAAATGAGAATTTAGGAAGGATTTCAGAGCATCTCACAGAATCAAAATCAGAGTCCAATAATTGAGTCGGAGGAGGGGCAGCAGTGGCGGCGGCCATCAGTGACACCTGGAGCCAGGGGTCTGTGAGCCACACGAGCCTTGCCAGGTCCTTGTTTTTGCTTCCTGCTATGGCCAGCCTCATTCTCTTTCCCCCTGCAGTTTAGTCCACAAGACCAACCACTGGCAGCCTCTGAGTAACCTGAAGGTTCTATCACCAGAGGGAAATGACTGTCAGTGGCCATGTCTAAAACGGTGAGAGGACGGGCCTCCGGGCAGAGCTCAGGCCAGATGCACAGCCCCAGATGGTCAGCCAATGGCCCAGCAGGGAGGCCTCGCCTAGGGAGGTGGGAGGGAAGCCCGACCAAGGAGTGGGAGGGGCTGCCCAGGAGAAAGCCCCAGGCTGACTGGCGCTCCCTGTGGGACTGTGACAGTCTGGCATTGTGGCTTCCTGCAAAGATGGGATTCTGACTAGCCCACCTTTCCTCCACCTCCAGGGGCGCCATGCCAGCTGCAGAGGCTCTGATGAAACTACGCCCTTCACCTCGTGAAGCCCATGGTAAGGGCAACATCAACAACAGTGATAAAGACAGGCAGCATTTACTGTACACTTATTGCGTGCCAGGCTCCCTGCTGTGCTCTACATGAAATTTTATTTCATTCTCATGGCAGTTATATTATTTCTGCCCCCCTCCCCATTTTGCAGATGAGGATGCTGAGGCTTGGAGAGGTTTGGAGCCCCCAGGTCACAGCTGGACCTGGTGGCTCATGCTTGTTATCACAGCTACTCTGGAGATTGAGGCAGGAGGATCTCCAGTTTGAGGCCAGCATGGGTAACTTAGCAAGACCCTGTCACAACTGAAAAGAGCTGGGGATATCCCAGTGTGGTGGCACATGCCTGTAATCCCAGTATTTGGGAGGCTAAGACAGGAGGATTCCAGATTCGTGGCCAGCCTCAGCAACTTAGATCCCTCAACAACTTAGTGAGACCCTGTTTCAAGATAAAAAATAAAATAGTGCTCGGGGTGTAACTTGGAGGTAAAGTACCTCTGGGTTCAACCTCCAGTACCAATAAATTAAATAAATAAATAAATTTTAAAAAATAATTTTAAAAAAGGGCTGGGGTTGTATTTCAGTGGGAGTGCCTCTGGGTCCAATCTAGGAAGAGAAGGAAGAAGGGCGGGAGGAAGGGAACCTGAGGCCAGTAAAGGGCAGCATGGCATTCTTCCCAGGTCTGTCTGGCTCCCAAGTCTATGCTTTGTTTGTTTGCCTTTTTTGTTTTTTGGACCTGAACCTGCAATCCTATCTCAGCCTTCCAAATACTGGGATTGCAGACATTCACCACCACACCTGGCAAGTCCATGCTATTTATTTATTTATTTATTTATTTATTTACTTACTTACTTACTTACTTACCTATTTATTATTTCTGTGTGGCATTGGGGATTGAACCTAAGCATTCTACCTCTGAGCTACACCCCATACCTATTTTCTTTTTATTTTGAAACAGGGGCTCACTTAGTTGTGGAGGGCCTCACTAAGTAGCTGAGGCTGGCTGCAAACCTGAAATCCTCCTATCTCAGCCTCCCAAGTACTAGGATTATATACATTCACCACCATGCCTGGCTAGGTCCAGGCTTTTCAACACCAAGCTCTTCTGCCTCTAGGAATGAAGGTCTGACTGGGCCTTGGCCCTTCCAGAGGAGGTAGAAAAGGCTCCTGGCCTAGGGGAGGGTCTGCCAAATAGATTTACACAGCATCTCAGCCAGAACCTGAGAAGCTCCTGGGGCCGTGGACCTTCACAGTACCAGCTGTGCATCACGGGAGAGGTGACTGCCCTCAGCAGCTGCTGTGCTCTGAGCGGCCCCATAGTCCAATCCTCCAGGCTGGTGGCTTTGGGGAGAGAATGGACCCTGGTTCTCTTCTCTTCTTCTCCCTTCATCCTCCCCCCCCCCTTCCTTCTCCTCCCTTCTGGTTTTCCCTCTTCCTGTACTTCCCTAAGCTTGTCCAACCAGTTCCCCTACTAGGTATTATGTGGGCTGCAGGCAGCACAGTGGTCAGCAGAGGGCACCAAAGCCTCTTCACACACTAGGACCCAGACCCAGGCCCAGGCCTGGCGGGGAGTGGAGAGCTCAGAGCCAGGCTTTGGGGCAGGGCTGCAAGCTTCTGCTGGTTCCTCCATCCCTCCATTCTATCTGCACCTGATATGCATTTGCCGTGTGTGTGTGTGTGTGTGTGTGTGTGTGTGTGTGTTTGTGTTTCAGTCCCCCAGGAAGAACATTTGACAGCTTTATAGTGTCAAATAGGAAGGCCGGAGTCAAGGCATAGAGTCAGATACTGTCTATAATAAGCCACTGATTTTATAGATTTCAATGAAACCACTTTCTGAGGTAGGCATTATAATTCTAGTTTTGCTGTAAGACAGGCAAAGAATCACTTTACATGAGGGGAAGGGAAGGAACACTAGAAGGTTTACATCTATTTTCCTGATTGACCATCCTAGCTGTCCTATGTGTTTGGTGATATCAGCCCCACTGTACAGATGAGGACAATGAGGCTCAGGGAGGCTCAGTAACTTGCCTGAGGTCACACAGCTAGGAAATGGTGAAGCTAGATTTGAGTGCCAGTCTCTCTCTTAGGTATAGAATGCCTCTGAAGAGCTCAAGTATTAATGTTCAGTGTTGATATAATGAAGTCATGAGGACTGCAATCTCATCATTATGATGGATTTACTGGGTGGTAACCTAGGCAGGGGGTGTGGCCTTGGGGACTATATACGGTCCCGGATCCCCTTGCTTGTCCGCATACTCTTGCTTCTGGCCGCCATGGTGTGACATCAGAGCCTTTCTCTCTCTTTCTGCTTTCCGCCGCCATACCCTGAGCTCCATAGACCTGGCCTGACAGAGGCTGAACTTTGGAATCTCCAAAAACTGTGAGCAGATAATCTCCCTTCCTCTAAGTCACATGGTCAGTTGTTTTGGATTATAGCAATGTGAATGTTGATGACAGTTTGATTCCAAATTCCATGCCGATTTCACAACTTCTAAAGCTGCCTCTCAAAGTGGTATCTTCCGCACTTGCACACCCCTTCAAGATGGGCTTGAGAACAGCCTGGGGAGTTCCAAGGAGCAGAGGCTGCTAACATTGCTGGAACAGCTGAGCTGAGAAATTAATGTTGATGGACAGTTTGTGGCTGATTTCTAGGAATCAAAGAATAAGGGACTATATTTAGCTGTTTGCTGTGGGCTAGTTAGCTGGTGAGGGTGCAAAGTGGGAGGGAGGAGAGAGAGAGAAAGAGAGACAGATAAAAGGAGAGAGGTGCCCAGTTGTCGGTTGCCTGGCCTGACTGTCCTCAGACTGAGTCTCTGTGGCTAGCTTTGCATGGAGCCATGGTTGGTGGGCCTCCTGACGAAGAAGAGGCATGATCACATCCCCAGATTGGTGACAGAGGAGCATCTTCCAGGCCTGAGGGCCCCCTCTCCACACACATGACATTGGTCCATGACTCATTCTAAGCTTGGGCCCTGGAGCCCTGTACCACAGCACTCGGCACAGTCAGATCTGAAGATCAGTCTCTCAGCACTACAAGTACATCCTCGGTGGGGTCAGAGTCTAGGTCTGTCCCTCTGATTTATTTGACCTCAGTTTCTCCTCTTCGTGGGCCAGAACATCCCACTTCTTCCTCACAAGGAGAGACACAGGCACTTGGCCTGGAGGGACTTGGGTTTGGTTTGCCCAGCCAAGCCCACTCCCAGGGGAACAGAGAGGCAAGGACCTGCTTCCCCTCCCATGAGGCCTGTGGCTCTTCCCCAGCCTACCCTACCACCCTTCTGTGCATTTTGTCCCCTGAATGTATACCCAGGGGGCTGGTCCCTCATCTTTCTCTTCAAACTACCACCATCTTCCCTCCTCGAAATTCTACTCAAAGACATAAGATCAAGTTGGATGTGGTGGCACAAGCCTATAATCCTAGTACTTGGGAGGCAGAGACAGGAGGATCACAAGTTTGAGGCTAGCCTCAACAATTCAGTGAGACCCTCAGCAACCTAGTGGAATCCTATTTCAAAATAAAAACTAAAAAAGGGCTGTGGATATAAGTAGGAGGTAGAACAACCCTGGGTTCAATTCAATTCCTAGTACAAAAAAATGCATCAGGTCAAGTTTACTGATAATTTGGGGAGGGAGATCTAGAGGACAGAGGTATGACACCTACACCTGACATCCTTAGACATTTCTCCCCATCTTTCCCTCACTTTCTCCCACTTAGCTCTCCCACCTGCCTACCTTGTCTCCTCCCTAATTTGCCTACCCAATTCCTTTAAGATGGGCAGCATGAGGGCCTCCAGTGACCAGCACTCAGCAGTTGGAGAATTATAAACTCATAACAACAAAACATTTCCCTATGTAGAAGTAGCACAGCAAACTTCCTGGCTCTCTGCCTCCAAGTATCCTAGACTCTACGAAAGGAAAGTCAACTGGTACCCAGGGGACCCGCCCCATCCATGTCACAGCCAATCCCTTTCCTTGCCGAGCCTGGGTTTCCTTGACACAAGATGTCTTGATACCTGAGCCGGGCATGGTGGCACATGTCTGTAATCCCAGTACTTAGGAGGCTCCGAGAGGAGGCCCACAGGTTTGAGGCCAGTCTCAGCAACTTAGTGAGATCATCAACAACTTAGCAAGACTCTATTTCTAATGAAAAGAGGGGGGTTGGAGACATGGCTTATAAGTAGGAGACAGAGGGAGGGAGGGGGAGGGAAAGGGAGAGGGAGGGAAGAGAAGAGAGATATCTTCATCTTCCTGACACTCGCCTGGTATGCCTCCTTCTAGACCACACTACCTGGATGGGGAGGCACAAGGCATTAGGAGCCCTGGGACAGAGGCCAGGGAAGGGCCCAGCACATCTGTCTTTACCCAGTTGTGAGCTTGTCTCTGCACTTGAGACAAGCTCACAACTGGGACCTGGAGCAAATACGAGAAACCTACAAACATGCTCAGGGATTCATCCCACTGGGAGCCATAGATTGTTGGGTAGGGAGGTGAGTGAAGGCCATGGCACTCTGAAGGGGGAAATAAGAAAAGCTCAGGTTTGTAGCAGTTGCTAATTTCCATGGTGTAAATATTCCATCATGATGAATTTCAAGCTCTCAACATGACATCATAGAATGTAGAATTAGGGAAAGATGTGCAAATTTTATTTCTTTTCAAGCCAGCTCAAGATGACTGCAGCATATGCCAGGCAAGGGGAAGGACCTATACTGGGGACCCCAAGGTCAAAGATTTGCTGAATTCAGCCAGATGGAATCACCAACAGACCCCCAAATATGCCTATCCTTTTCATAGGTTGTTTTAAGAAGAGAGAATAAAAATGTTAAGGGAGCACTTTGAGGGACATTTTTTCAGAAACATCAAATCATTTAGCAATTTAATTGCCTCAGTATTTCTTAGCTAATTTAAGACTTCTCATCATGTAAGTAATTGGGCAACACATTATTGAATTAGAGGGATTTAGTGCCTAAATTGAAGAAGCAAACATTTGTATCTTCAAGTAATTGATTGACAGCTGAAGAGGGAGTCACATGATAGTCAAGGGCAGGGGTGGGGGACACTGGAGACCATGTCCTGGCAGCTTGAACTTCTCTTGCAAGCCACCCATGCACCATGAACCCAGCACTGTAGAAGCAGCATTCTGTCAAGCAGGTCACCTGGCCCGGTCACCTCCCAATCCTTTGCTGCCACCTCTGTCTTTGCTGGATTCTTCTACTTTTTCTCTCCCTTTCTCAAGATGTCCTTCTCTCAGTTCTGCCTCTGCCCATATTTGCTCATCTCCCTCTATCTCCTTCCCTCCTCTGTGTTTGGTTTGTTTTGTCTTGTCTGCTTGGTCTCTCCATGTCTGTCTCCTCCTTGCTTGTTTCCCTTGGCGTCTCTTCTATGCGTGCATGCATGTGCAGATGACCCCAGCTCTCATCCTCCCCTCTGGTCCCATGGGCTCCTCCTCACTTGAGTTCCACCTAACCTGACTGCATGCACCCTGGCTCTTGTCCACATCCATCTTGTGGGCCTGTGCTGCCCAACTGACATTCCTCTCCTGAGCTCATTCTGCCACCAAGTCTTGGGTAGGGACATCTGGAGCTGACCTGTGAACCCGCAGATAAAGGATTTCTTCCCACCTGGGGCCACAGGCTCTGGGGGTGGGAGAGGGAAGGCTGTGGTGACTTTGAAGAAAGCAAAATTCCAATTTATAGCATTCACCATGTTCTGTGGTATAAACACTCGCACGTGGCCAATTTCAGCCTACCAGCCTAAGGACATGGAATTGGGAAGAGATGCACTGGTTCAGATCCTTTTGAGCCAGGCCAAGCTGGGTTCAGCACATGTCTGGTCCAGGGAGGAGCCTGCTGCCTGCCTGTGTGGCCTGTGGGGCTACTGCCCACCTGCTGGCTGGCCAGTGGGGCTGGGCCCCAGGTCAACCTCCCACCCCGATCTGGTAAGTTCTTCCTGTAGCTGACTTCCAGGCAGGCAGTGCTACCAGAGAGCAGGGAAGGAAGCTCCAGGACTGATATCCACTCTTAAGGCTTCCTAGATGAAAGGCCAGGCCCAATCCTGAAGCAGAGTGTGGGTGTGGGAGGTGGACAGGACATGCCAGGCAGAGGGCAGAGCACAAGTATAGAGGGGACTTCGCTGCTGTTGGCGGGAGGTATCACATCTGAGGCTGGAAGGTGCAAGATGTTGTTGCAGAGGGCGACGGGGCCAGGGCTGAGGAAGACCCCATCTGCTCCTTCCATGAGGAGGAGAGAACATGGTCTGACATGTTGCCCTCCTTCGCTTTTCCCGGAAATGAGCTTTTGGGGATTTCTAGATTTGGGTGAAGCTGTTTGTTTGGGAGATGATCCCAGTGAGCCCTGGAGGGAGCAGGGAAGTGAGACAGGGCAGAGAGGGATGGGTGAGGTGTGCTAGTGTGCAGCTGCTGCTGTGAGCAGTGGGCTCTGCCCCCTGGAGCCCCAGATTGTCTGGAACAGACCTCAGAGCCGTCCCATCGATGGGTGAGAAATGGGGGCTTTATCCATCAGCTCCCATCCCTTCCCTCGAGGGTTGCTCCTGAGTGTCAGTGTCTGACATTCCAGTCCAGCTCACAGGTGGGCCAAGTTCGGTCCAAGGCCAGAGAAGGCTCTGAAGGAGAGGGCCAAGGAGCCCAAGGCCTGTGCACTGGCGGGAAGAGCAGAGGGCACGTTATGGTAAGGACTGAGCTGTGCCATGTCGGTGACTCTGGGAAGGGCATTTCAGTGGGAGAAGAGGGCAGGAGCCAGATAGGTGTGAGTCACAGGGAGAATGAGAGTGAAGGAAACACAGAGGCTCTGGACTATTCAGAAAAGCGTGGAGAGCAGAACCGTTGGAAGGAGCCTGCGGCTGGGAAGGGCCAGCTGGGGGCTGTTGTGGCATTGCTGTGAGCCAGGCAGGGCAAGCAGGTGGCCCTGCAGGAGTGGCCGCATGTCTCTCTACCTGCTGCCAGACCTGGACTGGTAGAGTGTAGGCAGGCCCCCAGAGCACCCCAGCCAGACGGAGCAGCCGGTGTTCTCGGCTGCCACCTTGCACTTCCGTCCTTCCTTCTCCTCGGGAGTTGTGGATCGGATCGGCGTGACCCAGTTCTGCAGGCGTTTATTTGATGGATTGGAAGCAGATGAGGCTCTGCTCTGTGGGGGAGCAGACCCCGTGCTAGCAGAGAGAGTGGGAAGATGAGAACGTCTAGCCTCATCGTCTAGGGGAGATGCAGGCGTGAGGGGTCGATGGATGCAGCAGGCTGTGGGGTGTGCCTGGGAGGGGGGCAGCGAGCAAGGCCAGAGAGGAGGTAGCTGTTCCTTCTGGACTATGGAAGGCTTCTTGGGGGCAGCAGAGCCTTGAGAATGGACTGCATTTAGAGGTGGAGAAAAGAAGGGCCAGACATCCCTGGACTTAAAGGCTTCCAGCCTGCTTAAACCTTTCTGGTAGCTAGACTCCAGGCACCCTCAGGACTAGGGCTCACTGGCTCCAGAGGCAGGCCTGCCTGGCCAGACCCTCCTACTGTCCCTGATGCAGTCAGACTGCCTTGTTGGGAGGTGCTGCAGAGGATGCCTGGCAGGAGAAGAGGAGGCTGCTGTAGACAGCCAGCTGCTCCCTTAGGTCCGGGTCCTTGATGTGGTAGGCTATTAACAGATCTCCCTGCCCCCCACAATATCCACATCCTAATCCCCAGAACCTGTGCATGTTGCTTTATGTGGCAAAAAGGGACTTTGCAGATGTGATTGTTAGGGATTTTTTTGGGGGGGGTGCATTGGGGATTGAGCCCAGGGGCATTCTACCTCTGAGCTGCATCCTGGCCCTTTTTATTTTTTATTTTGAAATAGGGTCTTGCTAAGTTACTGAGACTGACCTCAAACCTGCTATCCTTCTGTCTTAGCTTCCCAAATACTGGGATTACAGACATGTGCCACCACATCTGGCTGCAAGAGATCTTAAAATGGGGGGATTATCCTGGATTATTTGGGTGAGCCCTAAAATATAATCACAAGGGTCCTTATAAGAGGAAGGCAAGAAAGTCAAAGAATAAAGTGGGACAATAGCAGCAAGAGGTTGGGGTGATATAAGAAAGAAGCCCTGGGCCCAGGGCTGCAGGCAGTACCCAGAAGCTGGAAAAGGCAGGGAAATGGTGTCTCCCCGAGAGTCCCCAGAAGGAACCAGCTCAGTCAACACCCTGACTATAGCTGGGTGAAACTGATTTCAGACTTCTGGCCTCCAGAACCATAAAGAATAAGTGTATATTGTTGTAAGTCCCCAGGTGGCAATTTGTTGCAGCATCCAGAGGAGACTAATACACCTGGGAAGCAGACTGCCGTAAAGATCTGCATGCAGGAATTTGAGAAGGGGGTGCTCTTGGGGAGTGCCTCTCTTCTGTGAAGAGGGAAGGGACAGAGGTGGGCATGGGGACAGCTGAACTTCTATGGACCTGCAGTTGATTCCCTGCGGACCTCTGGGGCTGCAGTGGCCCTGCAGAACTGCCCCCAAACTAGCCAAAAGAGCCTGGCCCATGGACCCAGAGTGCCTGGCTTCCTGCACAGGGGACATGGGCTTGGATGAGGGCACCTCTCTTTGACTAAGGGCAGGGAGAGGAGGGAGTAGAAGTGAGCCCTCAGCAGGCCATGCTCACCCTCGTTCCTGAAGGGAGGCCAGGCAGCACAGCTCAGCATACCCCAGGACCCTGGATGGTGCCTCTCTCTCAGCCTTCTTCTTTCAATCTACAGGCCTGGCATTTTGACCCTTTCTAGCATCCTGGACTTCCTGGTCTATTGGGGAAGCTCTATGATGGATCCACATCTCTTTCTGAGCAAGAAATGGGCTTTAGTACCAGTTTCTTTAATTGTCACTAAGCAGTTTGCATACACTGCTGTCAGCCTAGGAAGGGGCCTAGCTGTTATCTGTTTTATGGATGTGAAAACAGATACTGAAAAAGTTAAATGAATGTCTGAGGTCAGGGCCAGGACTCTCCCTAGACCTGCCTGCTGCCTCTTTTTCTTTTCTTTTTTAAATACTTTTATTGGTGCATTGTAATTATACATTATAGAGAAATTCAAAGTGATACAAATATACATGCACATATCATGTGGTGAATTTCCCTCTGCCTGGTGCCCCTCCCTGCCCTGTGACTGTGTCTCCTCCCACCCACCATTGCTTATTAGCAATGTGATTTTGGGTGGGCCACTTGACCTCTTTGGCCTCTGGGTTTGTTTTGCAGAAAGCAGGACTCTCATCTTAGTCCTGCTTCTCTACTAGGGCTGTATTCATTGGGCCCCAGGACAGATGACTGGCATACAGGGTTTGTACCTGGGCCTGGAACCCTGCTACTCTGACCCCCAAGGCCCAGTGAGTTTGCCTCCACCTGAATCTCCTTCACCTAAGCCCCCTGAGAGATCTAGTCCAGGGGAAGGGGAGGCAGCAGGAAGGGGGTGGCCCATCAGAAGGTCTCATCACTAGTAGCTTGTGGTTTTCAAGTCCGACTTATCCCCTTTGAACAGTTTCCCTTGACCCTGGGAATTTTGCAGGTCTGCCATGTGTGGTCAAATGGTTCATGTGCTGGTTCTCCAGTGAGGGGAAGTAGGAATTGAAATCCATCTCATGGGCACTCCTTGCTTGGCACAAAGACATCATCTGCCTTGATGGGGCATCCTCGTTAATGCACACAAGAGCCCTGCATCCATCCTCAGAGGTCTGGGAATTATGAGCTGTCTGTGCAGGAGCCCAGGGCTTTCTTCCCAGTCCTCAGGAGCTGGCATCTGGAGCACAGCAGGGGTAGTAAAGGGTATGTGGGAATGAGAAGCCAATCCACCTGAAACTCAGTCCCATCTCAGAAGCTCATGCAAACCTCTCCTTGGGATCTACTTGGCCTCTCCCAGAGACCCACAGAGGGAGCCCCAGGATTCCTGGGCTGCCCACCCCCAAACGCTCTTCTCTGTGCAGAGCTCTGGCAGGGAGGTCCATCCCAGGCTAAGCTCTCCCAGGCCAAACACAGGCTCTGTGTTCCTACTACATCTTTAGTTACCACCATGGTTACATCTTTACTGTCTCTCCCTTCTCACTCCTTTTGGATGGGCCCAGATTAATGTGCCTCCCCTCAAATCCTGGCTCCGTTCTGTTCCTTTCCCCACTCAGAGAGCCCCACAACTTCACCTTGCCCAGATTTGGCATGTAGCATGAGCTCGTACACATGCACGCATGCACATGCATCCAAGGCCAATAGCTCCTCCTTTTCTCTTCCCTGATTCCCCTTTGGCTCCCCATCATCTCCTGTGCCCCTATATCCCACCTCCAGACCTGTTTTTTCTTTTCTCTTGGCAGTACTGGGGATTGAACCCAGGGCATCTTGAATGCTAGGTAAGTGCTCTACCACTAAGCTATATCCCCAGCCCTTCTTATTTTCAGACACTGTCCTGCTAAGTTGCCCAAGCCTGTCTTGAATTTGGGATCCTCCTGCCTCAGCTTCCCAAGTAGCTGGGATTACAGGCATGCATCATCGCATCTGGCCCCACCTCTAGACATTTGCCTATGTAGTTGTCTTCCTGGACCTCTTCCTTACCCTCCTGTTTTCACCATCCCTTTTAGACTACACAAGGTACCTCCTCTCTTACAGTGCAGAGGCCCATCCTTGGCATTAGGCAGGGGGATGCACAGAGGCAAGGAGCTCTGGGAGTGCAGATTAAGGCCTGGAATGGCCCTGAGGACTGGGTCTGAGGGCTGCTTCAGATGGTAGTTGTCTGTGAACTAGAACTCCCCTAGCCTACCCTTCAGGAACTGACTGCCCCTCCCACTGTGAGCCAGGGACCTAGAGCCAGGCTCACTGAATTCCTCAGAGTTTCCAGAGCATTCCTCAATGAAAGAACTAAATGCTGGGTTCTCCGGTAAAGAGCCTGATGCTCCGCAGGCCCCTCAGCAATAGCTCAGGACGCCTGGGAGACCTGTCAGCAGACAGTGAGCACCCGCTGGGAGTCACTATCTCAAAGGAGAGCACTAGCCATGCATGGCCACTGAGCATTGGAAACACAGCTGGTACTTAAAGCAGGAAGAATATATCAGATTTTGAAATATTTTTTACAAAAAAAATTTTACAAAATTGTAAAAGTCTCATTAATAATTTTATATTGATTACACATTGAAACAATCATGTTTTGGATATATTGGGTTGAGTTTTTACCTGTTTTGACTTTTTTCATGTGGCTATTAAAATATTTCGAAATATCCTGTGGCTCACATTTTATTTCTATTGACCACTGTTGGTCGTAGCTGTAGAAAGATATAGGAGAGGTCCTTGGCTGATTTTTCACACTGTGAAACAGGTCATGTTTAGAAATCAGCTAGAGAGAAGAGAGGTGGCCTCAGACTCTAGCCGCCTGCTGAGCCTTGACTGTGGTCACTGACAGCACTGATTCCAGCCTGGCCCTGTGGCCAGAGGGCCTGGCCTGTGCAGCTGCTCCCCATGCCTCGAGCAGAGCCCCAGCTGGTGAGAGCAGCAACTCCCTGGGTGTGCCTGTGTGCTCGTGTGTGTGTGTGTGTGTGTGTGTGTGTGTGTGTGTGTGTGAAGACCCGGATTCCCAATGACGGAGCCTCTCCAGCCAGCCCTTGTTTCCATACTGAGAGATGACTCACCCGAAGTCCCTGCTCTCTTTAAGCCACCCTGGGTGAGCACAGGCCATCATCTGGACCATTAGGATGATTATTACCACTCACAGTGAATCACACTGGACACGTGTGTGTGTGTGTGTGTGTGTGTTGGGGGAGAAATCCGAGCCAAGAAACAGTATGTGTAGGGGCTGGGATGTGATCCTCACTCCACCTGCCCATGGGGCTCTGGGGCTGCAAGAGGGATACTTCCAGGAGGACCCCCATGGTGCCACTGGTCCCAGGATTTCCTTTCTGCAAATCTGTAACCAGAGGGGAAGGCTTAGGACCACCCCCCTTCCAGAGTCTTGAACAACAGAGTCCTCCTCCCTACCCCCCAGCAATTAGGCTTCCTCTCTTTTGCCCCCCCCCCCCACAGCCAGAGCATGGACTGCCCAGTGACTCAGAGCCAGTGCAGGGTGCCTCCTCCAAGGGGGGCAGCCCTGCTTTCCTATGCCCCCCCCCCCCAGCCAGAGCACTGGGACTGCCCAGTGACTCAGAGCCAGGACAGGGTGCCTCCTCCAAAGGGGGCAGCCCTGCTTTCCTATGGGGTCCGCATGTGTGGAGGAGCATCCTCTCCAGGATGTCACGTGAAAATTCAGGCTCCACTGGAAGGAGGAGGTGGATCATTCTAGGGGCTACATTCATCCCACAGGAAGTCACCAGTCCTGGAGAGGTCCTCTGCTACTGCTTCTTGGGTTAAAGGATAAATGATAGCTGGACGTGATGGCACACGCTTGTAATCCCAGCACTTGGGAGGCTGAGACAGGAGGATCACAGGTTCCCAGCCAGCCTCAGCTACCTAGTGAGGCCCTCTACAACTTAGTGAGACCCAGTTTCAAAATAAAGAATAAAAAAAAAAAAAAGAAATAGGGCTGGGGGTGTAGCTCAGAGGTAGAATGCCCCTGGGTTCAATCTCTAGTTCTGAAAAATAAATAAATAAATGATAAAGGTGCAGCTGACTCCTGCAGTGTCATTTTAGTTGAGATGATTAATTTTTGGTGTCACTTTGACTATATTAAGGAATACTTAGAGCCCTGTAAAGCATTACTGGGGTGTTTCTGTAAGAGTGTTTCCAGAGATTAGCATATGAGTTTAAGTGGACTAGGTGGGGAAGATCCGCCCTCAGTGTAGGTAGGCACTATCTAATGCGCTGGGACCCAGAGGAACAAACAGAAGGCAAATTAATCTCTTCTCTGAAAAGACCTCTTTTTTGCTGCCTTGGATACCGGAACTCCAGGCGTGCCAGTCTTTGGGCTCCAGGACTTACACCCGTGGACCCCTGGTTCTCAGGCTTCAGCCTCAGACTGAGAATTACATCAGCCTTCCTGGTTCTGCAGCCTTCAAACTTGGCTTGAGCCACATTGGAATCATCCCCAGGGTCCCCAGCTTGCAGGCTATTGTGGACTTCTCAGATGCCATGATTGTGTGAGCCAATTCCCCCTAAAATAACTCATATATGGCACACTATCGGTTCTGTGTCTTTGGAAAGCCCTGAGGGAATAGACACCATTCTCTTCCTCCTCCTCGTGACTTCAAGCTCCCCACCTCTTCACTGGCATCCTTCCAAGAGGACTGTCATTACCATTACCTCTGTCATCTCCACTTCATCCACAGCGTGACATCCAGTATCTCCTCCTCCATCACTGTCATCACCGTCAGCACCACCATACCACTGTACTCATCACTACCGTGAGTATGTCTCCTCCAAGTCCATTTTCACCTCTGATGTCACCATTGTCTCCACTGTTCACATCACCACCATCACCAGAGTTCTCCACCCCTGCCTTCACCTTCCCCATCTTGTCAACTATCTCCTCCTCAACTTATGATGGGGTTACGTCTCATCATAAATCGAAAATGTCCTAAGTTGAAAGTGCGTCTAATGCATCTAAGCTACTGAACACCATACCTTAGCTACACGGTCCACTGCACAGTGTTGGTCGTCTCCCTCATGATCCCATGTCCCTGGGAGCTGTGGCTCACTGCTGCTGCCCAGCATCACAAGGGAATATAATACTGCAATGGCCAGCCCAGGAAAAGATCACAATTCACAATGCGATGTATGCTTCCTACTGAGTGTTATCACTTTTGCACTCATAAGTCAAAATATTGTATATTGATCCATCATAAGTTGGGGACCATCTATATTTCTAGCTCCATCATTTCTACCATTATCTCTACCATCTCCACTATCCCTGTTGCCTCCACGTTCTCCTCCAAAGCTCGGTGGCTGGCATTGAACATGGGACCTGGACAAGGAGCCCAGGCAGAGAAGAACTTCCCACCTGGCTGACAAACACTATCACCTAGATTTCTCAGAACAGAGCATCAGCAAGTCAGGGGTCCCAACAATCCCTCTTGTTGACCTGAGAGCTGATTTCCTGAGGATGCTTCTGACAGGAGTCCATGAAACCCTCCCTGTCAGCCATGCCTGAACCTAAAGAGACAGATGCTGTCTGGTTGAAGGATGGAGGCCGTTAATCGAGGGCTGCCCTTGTTTGCATAATGAACGCATACATTTGCATCCTATTTGTTCCCAGCCTCTGAACACTGCACTCTGGGTGTTTGGGTACTATTTGCATATCACTGCAGGTGAGGGTCAGGCCTTTGTATCTCTGGGAATTTATTAATTCCCCAAAGAGATTCTTTTATGTGCTGGTTCAGAAAAGAACTTGGAATGCTTGGTTCTAGAGTCATTCAGCTGAAGGGCCCTAAGGTAGGGAGGTGGGAAGACCCAGTCCATAACCAGTGGTGAGAGGGTAGTGGAGGCTTTGGTGGTCCAGGAGGAAAACTAGTGGGAGGGGTGCCTACAGAGACCAAGTCAGTGTCAGTTCAGGACACCGCCCTGTACAGCCACTCCTGTCCTTTCTGGGTCAAAGTCCACTTGCAGTGAGACCTTGGACATGTCTCTCCCCATCCCAGGCAGGCGGTGGGCTCCCTCTGTGGGAAAGGAAGGGGTCAGCGCAGCTGATCACAGTCCCCTTCCATCAGGCTCCTGCTCTGTACTCGGGGTTCTCATCACTAACTGTGCTTGAGAATCACCTGGAGGTCTTTTTGAAACACTAGTGCCCTGGGCTCACTCCCAACTATCCTGATTTAATTGGTGGGTCCTGGAATTTTTTTTTTTTTTTTTTTTTTTTTTTTGCGGTACTGGGAATTGAACTCAGGGGCATTCTACCTCCGAGCTATACCCCCAGCCCTATTTTTTATTCTTTATTTTGAAACCGAGCCTCACTAAGTTGCGGAGTGCCTCACTAGGTAGCTGAGGCTGGCTGCGAACCCGGATCCTCCGGTCTCAGCCTCCCGAATGCTGGGATTACAAGCGTGCGCCACCACGCCCGGCTTGGAATTTTTTTTAAAAGCACCTTTGGTGCTACTCAGGTGCTTTCCAGCCTAAACTATTGCTCTGTACTCCGCCCTCCTGCCACCTCCTCCGCCCTCCTGCCAGCCTCCTGCATTTCCAGTTGCTGGACTCTTCTCCCCTGTGAATTCGCCTGGCCCCCACATCTGGAAGGACAGGGGGAGCCAGTGCTCTTGTTTGAGGTCTCAGAAACCAATCCTCTCCCCTCCTGGGCAGGGTGCCTGATGGCTGGCCAGCAGCTTTTGGCACTAACTGGAAATTCCCTTCTGTCCGCCTTGGTCTTGCTCCACCCCATCTCCCGGCCATCAGGGCCAGTCCAGAGAGGGCTCTGTGAGAGAAGGGACAGGAACAAGCCTGGTGCAGCTCTCCTCCGCCCCTTGTCTCCCAGAGCTGGTGCTGGCCTCCCTTCACACACTTGGCCCACTCTAGCCTCCCAGGCTTTGCAGCTGTGGTTCCCACACATGGCCTGCCAGCCCCGTCTTGGTTCCTCCCTCTCACCCCTGGTAACCCCAGATTTCTCTGTAACCCAGAACTCCAGCCCTGGAGAAGGAATGTAAGAAGGAATGTTCATTGCAGCCTGAACTGGGTTTCAAAATGAGGTGTAGTGAACAAGGCCGTATTTGGGCCTTCCTGTAACTTACTGGAGATGTAATGGGTTTAGAGAAGGGCAAAGGAGTAGGATGAACCCTCCTACACAGTGCCTCCCCCAACAGTCCAGTCCTCGAGCATCTCCACCCACCTGTGAGTCCTCAACTGTCAAGCGCAGGGCAGCCTGTGACATGAGGACCAGAGAGGAGACTGAGTGTGGGCTGTGGGGGAGGTGAACAGAGGAAGACAGTCCCGGGAGCGTTGCTGCAGTGATAACTGTCCCCCATTCAACACTAAGTGTCACAGAAACAGGGCTTGCCTCTCTTATCCAAACTGTTGAATCTCAGGACTTGGACAGCAGGAAGTCACAGCTAGTGCTTGCTATAGTTGAAATGTCGGCGTCCCCATAAAATTCCTATGTTGAAGCCTAATACCCAATGTGATAGTATTAAGAGGTGAGTCTTTGAGGGAAGTGATTGTCATATGAGCTCCACCTCATGAATGGAATTGGTGCCCATATAAGAAGGTCGAACGGCGCTACCTTGGCCCCGCCCTTTAGCCATATGAAGATGCAACCACCGGGCACCATTGGGAAGCAGAGAGCAAACCCTCATTCGACAATGTAATGGTTTCAGCTTAGAATGTCTCCCCAGCCCTCCTGGGAACAAGGAAGCAGGGCTTGGTTGCTAGGGGGGGGGCCTGGGGATTATATAAAGCCCCATCCTCCCCCTGCTCGCTGTCTGCTTCCGGCCTCCGTGGTGTGAGAATGGAGCCTAGCGTTCTCTCTCTCCGCTTCCTGCCGCCATGCCCTGAGCTGTGTGGGCCCTGGCCTCACAGGACTGTGAGCAAATAAATCCTCCTTCCTCTAAGCTGTGTGGCCAGATTTTTTGGATCACAACAGTGAGAATGTTGACAGGGACAGACACCCATTCTGCTGGTGCCTTGACTTTGGACTTCCTGGCTTGAAAAAGAGTGAGCAATAGATTTCTGTTTATAAATTACCCAGTCTCAGACATTTCTGTGTATGGTACTGGGGATTGAACCCAGAGACACTCTACCTTCGAGCTTCACCCCCAGCCCAGTTTTATTTCTTACTTGGAAACAGGGTCTCACTAGGTTGATGAGTCTCTCTCAGACATTTTGAAGTGTAAATGCAACAGGCAATACTAAAACATGTATGTTGAAATAAACCATTTAGACCAATGTAGTCCCTATAATAACGCAAACTTAGGCTCTAGGATTCCAGAGCTTTCCACAGTTCTGTCCTTGGACTGGACCTTACTAGGAAAAGATGACACCGGGCTATCTACGTGACCCATGCTGGCTTCAGGCTGTGCACAGCAGCACGAGGAGAGACCTTCACCTACAGCCCACTGGGCTGGAGTATGGCAGACAAGGATCAGATCTTTTCCTCCATCACTTTGTCATCTGGGATTTTTCTGAACCTGGATTGATTCAGTGTAAAGACTTGATCCACCTCGTCTTTAAGAACTAACAGAGGTTTTCAAACACACTCTATAGTAGGCTAGAAGTTCCTTAAAAGTGCTGTAGGGCAGGATATGAGATTCAAGAGGGGATTGAGAGGGCTCTGGGATCTCTGCACAAACTTCATCCTGGGTACCAGTGGTTTTTAAAACAAGTTTGGAAACCTTTGACTAAAAGGTGGGTTCTTGGATATTTTTAGTCTTGAAATAAATAGATGTTTGGCATTATGATGTATACCTTACAACCAAAAATTATAGGCCAACTAATGCCACCAAGCCAGAAGAACCATGAGCAAATGCACATTGATATTTCTTTTCTTTCTTTTTTTTCAGTACTGGGGATGGAACCTGGGGGCATTCTACCTCTGAACTACAGCCCCAGCCCTATTTTTTTTAATTCTTTATTTTGAAACAGAGTCTCACTAAGTTGTGGAGGGCCTCACTAAGCAGCTGAGGCTGGCCATGAACCCGGATCCTCCAGTCTCAGCCTCCCGAATGCTGGGATTACAAGCGTGCACCACCACGCCCGGCTTGCACATTGATATTTCTAATGACTCTTCTCTTCCCAAGACCAAGCTCAGCAAGATGTCTTTTACTCTGCTTTTCTGGTTCCAGTAAAATGCAAACACAGTTTCATTCTTGAAGGACTCTGTTCCATGCAGGAACCCTTATTTAGATAAACTGTCTTGGGAACATACAGCTAAGGAGAACACAGTATATGAAATTTACCCATGCCTCTTGCTACCCAGCCAATGCCAGCCACACAGAGGTGGCATTGCAGGTGGGACAGGGCCCCCTTCTTCAGCAACCCCCACCCCCCAGCAAAAATAATACCTGAGTGACTCAGAGTCAGCCATGAAAGGGAGATTGTCATCTGAGGTGAGGAGACCAGACTGGGGGCATAGTGCCTTCCTTGTGATGGTCACTGAGAATGACAGAATGGGAGCCCGAGGGAGGGCTGGAACTGGAGCTCCATGGTTATGCCTTATCCCCAAGGACCCCAAGAAAAACCAATGGCTCCCCCTGCCCATCCATCAGCCATTGGGCAGGGTAGGGCCATGTGTGTGTGAATACACATGCATGTGGTACTGAGCACCTCTGAGCATTCAGTCAGCTCCGACCCACCCCTCTACAGATTCCTCCCCTTCTGTCGAATCTCCACATCTGCCTCCAGGGTACCCTGCAGAGAGGCCAGATGGAGCCTGTGACAGGCCAGCCAGGGGGCTTGGGGCTATGGCACAGTCTAGAGAAGCAGGTGGGATGTGCCCTTGCCTCAGAGGAGACAGGCCACCTGGGCAAGGGCAGGCTGCATTCTCAGGCGAGAATGAAAAAGGCTGAAGAACACTTGGCTTGAGGAGACCTTCGCAGGCTGAGGAGTGCAGTACAATTATGAGGGGGCTTTGAAGCCTGGAGGGAACCACCCGATGGTTAGAGATCGGGCTGGCTCTTCCACAGTCAGGGAGGATGCCTGGAGAAGCAACTTAATTTCGTGGTTGAGGTGCTGGGAATAAGGGAAGCAATGGGGGCAGGGCAAAGGCCAAGGTCAACCTTGTCTGGACCAGAGTCCCTGGTACAGTTAAGCCCTGTGAGATATGTTCAATATTGTCTTCCACAAATGCCCGGAAGGTTCTCAAAGCTGGTTTTACCCTTAACCATTTGCTTCCAGATGTGGATCAACTGCTGCCTGGGAAAGCCTTGTCAGCTACACGATCTCACCCGGGTGCACGGCCTCTCTCTAGCCTTACAGTGGTCTGCTTGCCAGCAGATCTCTTTTTTTCCCCCTGTGGTACTGGGGATTGAACCCAGGAGCATTCTACCTTGGAAGTACACCCCCAGAACTTTTTATTATTTTTGAAACAGGATCTCATTAGGTTGCTGAGTTTTGCTACATTGCTGAGGCTAGTCTTGAACCTATGATCTTCCTGTCTCAGCCTCCCAAATACTGGGATTACAGGTGTGTGCCTCCATGCCTAGTGGCAGCTTCTTTTTCCTCCTCCTCCTCCTTCTTTTCTTCTTCTTGAAGGAAGGAGTACAGGGGATTGAACACAGGATCATTTTACCTTCAAGCTACACTCCAGCGTCTTTTATTTTTGATTTTGAAACAGGATCTCTCTAAGTTGCTGAGAGTCTCGCTAAATAGCTGAGGCTAGCCTGGAACCAGAGATCCTCCTGTCTCAGCCTCCCAAGTACTAGGATTATAGGCATGTGCCATTGTGCCTAATTTGCCTCTCTTAATGTACAATCTTGTCTTGGCCCTCATGTTCTCCCCCTATACACACACACTCTCTCTCTCTCTCTCTCTTTCTCTACCCCCCCCCCCAGGTGAAAGGAGACATGCTAGCCACCATAAACCATTAGTCCAAAGATGGTTTGTATTGCAGCTGTGTTATACACTCTCTCATCCTAACTCCCCAGTGGACTTGATCCTGACTTCTTGGCTGAAGAGCCGCCTTCATCCTGTCCACAGAGGGCACTTGTCTGTGTGGGTGTTGATGCTCTCAATGAAAGAAATCCTTCAACGGCTGAGGAACCTGGGCAGGAGGAAAGTTCTGGCAGCTGAGAGGTGACAGACACTGGTCTGCTGCATTCCTTCTTCCATTTGTTCAGCCAGTGACATCCTCCTGAGCCCCTGGGTGCCAAGGCCTGTGCCCTGACCCACGGAGATGGACACAGGGAGTGGGGGAAGGGGCCCTGCTCTTGGGGAGTGCAGTCCGGGGAGGTAGAGCCACACATGGGAGCAGAGAGAAGACCATGACAAGGGGCAACTTACATCCTTCTGGATGAGCTCAGCGTAAACCACGCAGGCAGTGGAGATCAGCTCATCTGCATCAAGGTCAATGAGTCTGTTGCAGGCCTGTGCAAAGACGCGGGTGCGTTGGGGGGGGGGGGGGGCAAGCGCGTCACCCTGTGCTCTTGGGCACAAGGGAGGAAGGCCACTGCTCACAGCAGTTAGCGGGGGCCTCCTGATCCCTCCTGACCTGCCTGGCACAGTGCCTGTACGCCACATTTTGGGAGGCTGGTACATGTAGCTTCCAAACTGGGCCCTGGGGAATCCTGGGGTTCCATTAGGTGTCAGGCACTTCCGAGGAGGACTTGGTTTATAACTGGGGTGCCACCTAAGATTTTTTTCCCTAAGACTTCAGTTCCTTTTTAGAAATGCTGGAAACTTCTAGGTTAAACCACACGAGGCCTGACTTTCCTCTCACACCAACTAGGGATAATGAGATTGTTGTAGCACCTCTGTGTTGAGCTTGTTGTGAGGCCCAAATGCGCTAGTCTTTTTTCTTTTTCCCCTGCTGGGGGTTTAACCCAGAGGCATTCAATCATCGAGCTAAAATAGGATCTCACTAAGTTGCTGAGGCTAGCCTCAAGCCTGAGATCCTTCTGTCTCAGCCTCCCAAGTACTAGGGTTACAGGCTCGAGCTAGTCTATTAAAATCCCGCAGTATGCCAGCTGTCTTCAGAGTTCCTGCTTAGATGCAAGAAAGAGGTCCTTCAGCCAGTGTAGGTGGGGTGTCCGGGCATCAGGGCCGGGTTGGGGGTATCAGCGGTGGGTGCTCTCACCAGGAGGATGGCATCGCCGCTCATATTCTCCAGCAGAGCCTGCTGACGCACCATCTGCAGCATGCTGTAGGCCACCAGCACCTGGAAGTTCCTGCAGGGCTTCCCTGTCAGCAGAACCTGCAGCGGGAGGCTGGTGAGCCACTGGGGCCAGCCTCTCCTGGCCTGGCTGCTGCTCACTCATGCACTGGCTTGGGCAAGCCTCCCAGGTGGCCCTGAGCTTCCAGGCCTTCTTCAGGCCTGGGGGAGGGGGTGGTGGCTCAGAGACAAAGGCCTCAGGGAATTCATGAAGGAGAGGGTGGGGTGTGGGGAGAAAATGGAACACTGTAGCATTTGAGTGGAATTTTGGCAAAGCGAGAGTTGACAGGAACTCAAAAAGCCAGGGGTGCCACCAAGGCCTGGGGAAGGTTGTGAACTTGGGTATGGAGACCTACAGGCCAGGAGGGAGGGGCCGGGCAGGTGGGGGTTGACTCCTGGGGCACTAAGTGCCATGCTGACAGTTGGGCTGGATCCTACAGGGGTGGCAGTCACCAGGCAGGACAGTGACAGGTGGAGGACAAGTTCCCAGGGAACTTCATGCACTGATGCACCTGGGAATGGTGGTTAGAGGACTAGAGGACTAGGACTTGGGGCCTGCCAGGGCTCTGGTGGTGGGGAAGCTGGGAAGTGAGGGCAGAGAGACAGCTGGACGGCAGGCTCAGGCTCCCACGACAGGCGCTTTCTGGGCTGCTGCCTGGGGGCCTTTGGATGAACAGACAGGAAACTCCAAGCAGGCGAGAGCAGAGTTCCTGGCCTAGTAATACCCCAAGCCACGGAGCTCCACCCACAGTCAGGAATAAAGGGGCAGAGCCTGTTCCGGGTGTCCCCAGGTGAGGGCCTCACCTCCCAGAGCCTCCAGACGTCATCGAAGGACTTGAAGGCACGCTGGAAGCAGAGGCAGAACCAGGGGAAGAGGGCCTGCACAGCCCCCG
Organism: Graphiurus murinus; assembly: GCA_004027655.1. Classification (NCBI taxonomy): domain Eukaryota; kingdom Metazoa; phylum Chordata; class Mammalia; order Rodentia; family Gliridae; genus Graphiurus; species Graphiurus murinus. The sequence goes on from PVLC010000728.1 coordinate 24,113, forward strand.
CGCCCTTCCCTTCTGCAGGAGAGAAGCAGGTGCCAGCCTGAGAGGCCACAGTCAGGGGGAGCGGGGACGGCACACAGGATGAAGCCAACACACGCAGGCCAGGCCAAGACACCGAGCACACGAGACACTTGGGAACCTCGAAGACCCCGCTGGGACTTCCCACCGCCCCCGGAGACTGTCTGGGGCTGATGTTCAACAGTGCAGACCCCAATTCCCCTCCAGCCCATCCCTCCTCGCAGGGCCTGGACAGATCGTGAGCCGGCCCCTCCCCCAGGACTGAGGACAGCTGCTGGGTCTGGGTCCCGCCCCTCCAGTGCCTGCCCTGTGGGGTGCAAGGTGGCAGGAGGTGGGGACCACTCACTTAGGTGCTCAGCAAACACGGGGTCCAGGAAGGTGATCAGCTCATTGAGCATGTCTAGGTTCTTGCCCACCCCGATGTTGATCACGCAGCTGTGCTCCTGCACAAGGTGGGTGCGAGGGAGGGAAGCTGAGTCCTCTTTGCCCTGCTTTTCACAGCTCCAACTCTAAGGGGGCTTATATGTGTCTTTGTACGAGTGTGTGTGTGTGTGTGTGTGTGTGTGTGTGTGTGTGCAGAGATGTCGCAAATGTGGCTATAGCCTAGTGAGGCCAGTGATTCCCCCACACGTACTGTTGGGTGAGTACCAAGGTTCAAGGAAAGAGCATGGAGGCATTGTTGCAGGTGGAGGGAGGGGTGATGCGCAAATGGCAGCCTCTCAGGTCATGAGGAAAGGCTTTCCAGGGGTGTCCAGGCAGCAGAACCTTCACCGCCCTTAGTCTAGACAGAGTAGGCTGTACTACTAAGTCCCCAAGTGTCTGGAATGTAGTTCACATGGAGGGAGAGTGGGAGATAAGACCAAAGAGGAGGCTTGAACACCTCACAAAAGATATTGGATTTTATTCTTGAGGCCCTGGGAAGCCACAGAAGATTGGCAGGGAGCAGAGCCAAAATTGGGGAGGGGAATAACAGGAGAGGGTGTTGTCACTGGGCCTGGCCAGCTACTCTTCTTCTTTCCTCCCTCCCTTCCATCTTTTCTTCCTTCTTTCCTTCCTGGCAATTAGATCCAGGGACATTCTACCTCCAAGCTACACCCACCTCCAGCTCTTTTATAAAAAAAAAAAATTTTGTTCATGGTTCTAGGAGTTGAACCCAGGGACATTCTACCTCTGAGCTACAGCCCCAGCCCTTTTTATTTTTTGTTTTGAAACAGGGTCTCACTAGGTTTCTGAAAGTCTTGCTAAATGGCTGAGGTTGGTCTTAAACCTACAATTCTCCTGTCTCAGCCTCTCAACTACTGGGATTATAGGTGTGCATATACACTTGGCTTTTTTTTTTTTTTTTTTTTTTTGTGGAACTGGGGATTAAACCCAGTGTCATTCTACCTCCGAGCTACACCCCCAGCCCTATTTCTTATTCTTTATTTTGAAACAGGGTCTCACTAAGTTGTGAAGGGCCTCACTAAGTAGCTGAGGCTGGCCGTGAATCTATGATCAGTCTCCCAAGTACTAGTGTGCACCACCATCCATACCCCAGCTTTCTTAAAGTGGTTTTTTTTTTTTTTTTTTTTTTTTGGTACTGGAGATTGAACCCAGGGGCATTCTACCTCCAGGCTACACCTCTGGCCCTTTTTATTTTTTATGTTGAAACAAGGTCACCCTAAGTTGCTAAGCGTCTCGCTACATTGGTGAGGCTGTCCTTGAACCTGCAATCTTCCTATTTCAGCCTCCCAAATACTGGGATTACAGGCGTGTGCCACCATGCCCAGCTTTTCTTAAAATTTTTTGAAACAGGGTCTCCTAAAGTTTCTGAGGGTCTCACTAAGTTGCTTAGGCTGGCCTGGAATCTATGATCCTCCTGTCTCAGACTCCCAAGTACTGGGATTACAGGTTTGTGCCACCACATCCAGCCCAGCCACGCTCTTTCACAGTTCCTATGCAAGCAGGACCCAGACCATCACTCCATCCCCTCTGGAACACACCCAGGCTCCTCTACCCAGAGGGCTGTTGGGGGCTGAGGAGGGAGGCAGAGGCCTCCAAGGCCTGCCCAACCTCAAGAAGTTGTTTTTGGAGTACCGAGTGGGCAGGTCCCTGAGCTCTGGCCTGGCCCTCACCGTTTTCTGCAGGAAGAACTGGAACAGCCAGAAGGTCTCATGGTCATGCTCCACCATCAGCTGGAAAAGCATCACCATCTCGTGGAAGCCCCGCTGGTACTCTGTGGAGGGGAGGGTGTGTGAGGAGGAGGCGGCGGAGAGCTGGGCTGGGGCCTCGGGCAGGACGGAGAAGTGTGGGCTGGGCAGCCCCTGGCACACCTGCCTGGGTGTTGCAGACGTAACTCAGGAGCAGGGTCTTCTCCAGCTTCTTCTTGCTGATGAGAATGTTGCCCAGCGGGTCCTTGTCACAGAGTTTCTGGATGTCATGTGCTAGGGTGGGGGCAAGGAATAGGAAGATGGCACTGGCCCACCTCCAGTTCATCCCCTGCCCCACAAGGGTCTCCTAAAGTTTCTGAGGTTAGGACTTGCTGGGGAGGAGCCCTGGGAGGCAGGTGTGTCAGCACCACTCAGCCCACTCCTCACACGCCCGGAGCTGCCGGGGGCTCTCCCCAGCTCCAAAGCTTTGACCAGCCCACACCTTCTGCCAGGAAGCCCCTCCCCATCCATTTGAATCCCACCTAGTTCAAGGCTGGGGGAAGAAGAGAGGAAGACAGCATGTGGTAGGGAAACATGGCCTCAGGCATCTCTGGGCACCTTAGAGACTGGTGGATGGAGCAACTGAGGTTTGGCTGGGAGAATTCCCGGCACAAATCAAGGCAGCTCCCAGGATGCTGGGAACCATCCATTCCTGGCAATGGCTGAGAAGCTGGCAGGGATGGCTTCGGCCCTCCCATCTGCCCAGCCCTCCCACCCCACGCCATTCACCGATGTGGTTCCGAGTTTCTGTGAAGTTCCGGTGCAGATTTTCCAGAAGGGGCTGAATCTTCTCATACATCTGACATAAGGTGTTGTAGTTCTTTCTGTGAGAACAGAATGGAGGCTGAACGAAGGTGGCCATCTCGGTAGGGGAGAACTCAAAGCAGCAAGAGCTGCCGGATTCAAGGGGGATACAGGCTGCCTTGCCCACCTCTCTGCAACCTGTGACGCCCTCCCTCACCCCAGCCTGTGAGGTTCTCTAAAGCACCTATGAATGCTTTATAACACCTCTCTAAACACCTATGAGCGCTCTCTAAAAGTGTGCTTGGGGCGCATCATGGAGATGGTCCCACCTCCACACCTGTGTCCGGGCCCCACAGCTTATTAACTGGGTGTTTGTGGCTGGGGTCAAAGACTGGGAATGTCCCTCTCCCACCCCAAGCCTCAGTTTCCCCACCTGCAGAATGGGGATAATTCCAGCATCTATGCTGCAGAATTGCAAGGATTAATACTGCTGCTGCTCATCATTAGAATGTCTGTGCGCTGGGCTGGCTCGTGGCCTCCAAAGAGATATGCCCACGTCCTAAGCCCCAGAACCTATGAATGTGACCTTATTGGGGAAAAGGGGTCTTTGCAGAGATGATTGATTTAAGGATCTCAAATGAGACCATTCTGGATTTTCCAGATGGACACTAAATCTAATGCTAAGTGTCCTTATAAGAGACACATAAAGAGGTCATGCAATCATGCAGGTAGAAATTTAGACGAGGTAGCCACAAACCAGGGAATGCCTGGAGTCACCAGACGCTGGAGTGTGGCTGGGGATTCTCTCTCTGAGCCCTCTGAGGTATCTAGCACTGGGATTTGGGCTCTGGCCTCCAGAAGTGTGAGGGAAAAGTCATCTATGATTGGCAGCCTCCGGGTTTCTGGTGCTGCCTCAGGAAACTAACACAGGCGGGCTCTTCTCAGGGCTCTCAGGCCCCTCTGAGCTCCCAGCCAGGCCCTCATATCCCTCGCTGGCCTGGATTATTCCCTGGAGGGTCCCTGTGTGTGTCTTTTCCACATCCAGGCCCCAGACAGATGAATCCAGCTCAGGCCAAACTTACTCAACCAGTGTGTCCTGGACCATCATTCTATGGTTAGGCAAGGCCCGGGGTGGGCCAGGGACAAAGGTGGATTTGGGGGGACAATGCCCTTGTTTGCTCTTGGCCTGGTAGGAAAGAGGCCTTCCCCAGGCTCCCTGCTTCAGGGCTGAGTGTCCAAGGTCATAGACATGCAAGCCAATAGCCTCTGACTTCAGGGAGGAAGCGTTCCTACCAGTCACAAAAGCTAGCCATTCCTGGCCTGTGCAAGGTGACTTACCTGTATTTTTTTAATTCAGTCCTTCCAGCCATGCATGGAAGGTATTATTAATCCCATTTTTTTTCAGAGAAAGAGACTTAGACTTCAGTGGCAAAGTTCACAGACAAGTTCATCCAGGGTGTAAATGGTACTGCTGAAATTTAAACCCAGCTTCCAAATCCAAGTTTAACATCTGTGTGTTACCAATGTGCCTCATCCTGCTCCCTTAGAAAGTCTGGGAGGGCTCCTCAGAGGAGGTGCCCTGTCCCATCTGGGTCTTGGGGAAAGGATGGGGTTCCAATAGGCAGGTGATGGGAGCCAGCATGGGCTGAGGGAAAAGAGAACCTAGAGCAGAGGGGAGTGCCAGTGTAGTTGTGGGGTCAGGGGAACATGGGGTGGGGGTGCCCATGGTCAGCCAGCCTCATTGGAATGTGAGGTGCTGGAATAGGGGAAGCCAGAGAGGGCTTTGGCAGAGAGGATGTGTGGTGTGAAATGTTACCAGTTCTACCATGGGGGATGTTTATAAACCTCTCTTTGGGCGATGAGAGGAGATGTGGGCTTGGGCATCAAGGTGGAATCCTAGACCCAGGAGTCAGCCCAGTCATGGGAGTGGGGTGCGGGGAGGCGGGCAGGGTCAGGGCCCAGCCAAGAGGAGAGGTACAGGGCCATTTCATAGGTAGAAAGCACAGGCCCTCAGGAAGGATGGGATTTGGGGGTCAGGGGCATAAGAGTTGCTGGGGTCACGCCCAGGCCTGGGGATGGGGAGCCAGTCAGTGCAGCTGGGTGCGGGGCGCCACTGTCACAGGCCTGGCTGCGCCTGCTGCATGTGGGGCCTGGGTGGGGAGCACTGGGGGCTTTGACCCTCAGAATGAGAAGTCCATATGGGGGAAGAAGACTGAATCTGCAGGCCTGTGGGTGCCCTTTGCCACCCGCAGCACCACCCACCCTCTGTAAGAGGATCCGGAATGTTCTACCTCCTCATGCTGTCCACCGTGAGCCGCTCATCTTGGGAACTCTGCCATGAGTAGTAGCCAGTGAGGAACTTCCAGGCTTCTGTCCTCACGAAGGGGTGTAGGCCCTGGAGGTGGGGGGCAGGTCACAGCCTCCACCCGATGCCAAGCCTGTCCCCTCATCCACACCCCCAGTTCTGGGGCAAGACCAAGGGTAGCCTGGGGACCCTACCCTTTCCAGGATGTTAACGCAAATGAAGTCCCGTGACTTGGCCAAGTGACCGTTCTCGTCGAAGAAGCTATCCCATTCTGTCTTGTCAATGGGAGGTTTTCTCTTCGCCTGGGAAGGACACTCCTTCAGCCCTCTATTAGGGGACTTTGTCTTTTCTTTTAACCTCAAGTGATTTTTAAATGATATGCTCTGGACTTTGCGATAGGAATCAAAGCTCACAGCTTCTGACTCATGAGGAAATTGCAGTAGGAAAAAATCTTGTATGCTCAATAATTTTCATTGCGTATTACTTACCAAAATGAAAAATGCAAGCACTCTAAATGTGCTACAATAAGGGAATAGTTAAGCAAACTGGTTTATATACTCAATGGAATATTGTGAGGCATATAAATAGATGTTTACAAGGAATTAATAATAATCTGGAAAAATACAAATGTTAACAGAAAAAAAACAGAATACAAAATTAGATAGTATCTTCCGTACGTACTGTACTCTATGGTACGACTATAGTACTCAGAGCACCTCCTATCTATGGACTCTGTTACTGATTATAAAAACTATATCACATAAACTTTTACAGTTCATTAATAACTATAGAAATTATTAGAAAAAGATTGAAAACATGCCACAAAAATTCCCTTAAAAAGAAGCGATAGTTGGGCATAGTGCTGTATATCTATATCCCAGTGACTCAGGAGGCTGAGGAAGGAGGATCACAAGTTCTGGGCCAGCCTGGATGACTTAGAGAGACTTTGCTCTGTCTCAAAATAAAATTAAAAATTAAAAAGGGCTGGAGGTGTATCTCAGTGCTAAAGCACCCCTGGGTTCAATACCCAGTACCAGGGAAAAAAAAGCAAAAAACCCAACAGTGAATATCTTTGCCTAATAGGAGTATAAATAATTTTTTCTTTTTCTTAATAATCTCAAAAATTTCTATAATAATGTATACTACTTTGATAATGGAAAAAGCATAAGATTGACACTAAACAGCATTTATATGCTGTTTTATCTTTCCAAGGAATGTTCATCACAAAAAATGGTTTCGAGTTTAAGTAAGAGGTGTGTGTGTGTGTGTGTGTGTGTGTGTGTGTGTGTGTCTACAGTGGTGTACGTGTACATACATGGATACACGTACTTATGTATGAGTATGTATTGTATGCACTGCATACAAAGCCATCTGAAATGCTTATAAAATAATAACAAGGATCGAGGGGTCCTGTTGGACTAGGGAAAGCTCCCTCTGTTCCTAGGGTGACCCCTTCTGTCCAGGAGAATCGTATCTTGAAATGCACATTGCAGGCGCAGATGCGCTGGTGGACAGATCTCAGCAGCTGACTAGCCATGTCTGATACTCACACTCTCAACTTCCCTTTAACACCTGAATATGTACACACACGTGTGACTTAAAATTAAATATGGGCATTCTATCTCTGAGCTATATCCCTAGCCCTATTTTATTTTGAAACAGGGTCTTGTAGGTTGATGAGAGTCTCACTGCTTGTGAAGGCTGTCCTTGAACCTGCAATCCTTCTGTCTTAACCTCCCAGGTACTCGAATTACAGGTGTGCACCACCATGCCCGATAAGGGTTTTCCTAATTACAGATTCTGATTGAGAAAGTCTGGGGTGTGGCCTAAAATGGTGCTTCCCTGACAAGCCCCCAGGTGTTTGGTGAGGATGCTGGTCTATGGGCCATGAGACGAATACAGTATTAGAAGGCAAAACAGCAAAAGAAACTAAAGATGAGAGCGAATGGGCCCCAGATAGGGATAATCCCTTTAACATGTATTTGATGGGGTTGGATCAAGAATCACATTCTTGTTTTGTTTTGTTTTTCGGTAGTACTGATGATTGAACCCAGGGGTGTTCTACCTCTGAGCCATACCCCCAGCCCTATTTATTTATTTATTTATTTATTTATTTATTTATTTATTTATGCTGGGGATGGAACCATAGAACCCAGAGGTTCCATGAAACAGGGTCTCACTAAGTTGCAGAGGACTTCGCCTAGTTGCTGAGGCTGGCTGTGAACCTGTGATCCTCCTGTTTCAGTCTCCCAAGTACTGGGATTCCGAGCATGCACCACCATGCCTAGATTATTCTTTTATTTTGAAACAAGGTTTCATTAAGCTGCAGAAGGCCTCACTAAGTTGCTGAGGCTGGCTGTGAACCTGGGATCCTCCTGTTTCAGCCTCTCAAATACTAGGATTACAAGTGTGCGCCATTATGCCCGCTGAGAACCACATTCATTAATAACTCACAGGTGCTCTATCTTCTCAACCAAGTTAGGACAGAGGAGGCCAAGAAAATATAAAGAAGTTTGACATTGGCGTACCCTAGGAAGTAGGTTCTTGATGCCCCAGTGGCACTGACATTGCACCTGTCATCAGTGATCATCTCCACCCTTGAAGAATCACTGGCTTGTGAGCTGGACTTCGCAGCCCACTGCCTGGCTCAAAATAGAGCTGTGTGTCTGTTGACAAGTTAGTGAGTCTCTGTGCCTCAGTGTTCTTATTTACAAAATGAGGATACTAGCATCATCCACATCATAGGCTTGTGATGAGAATGACCATAAATAAGGCATTTTAAACAGTCATTTGACACAATAAGTGCTGTGTGACAGCTTATTTAATCACTATTAGTCCTTGCTAAGTTCAGAGAACTGAATAAAAATATAAAAAAAATTTGAATCCAGGCCTGCTGATAATCTGCAATAGCATTTAAAACTCAGGGAACGAGGTGCCCATTTTGCAATTTTTATGTGTCACTCTCATAATCGCTCTGATTAATGCGACTTGAGATTGGTTGTGGTCATTACAATTAGTTATTATGATTTTGAAAAAATATTGTGTGGAGAATTTTTATGACCGAGGTTGACTTCTAAGGAATAAATATAAATCTTGTTAACTGGGCTGGGAACCGCTTGCAAAAGCACTACTGCCACCTGGTGGAAACATACCAAAATTGTTGGCAAAAAGCACCAAAGAAAATTTGCTGGCATTTTCAGGAATAAACGTGGGAACCTAAAACTATAGCTGGAGTTGAGCTATAGTTTGGATGTGTCAAGCTAAAGTGACACATTTGGGGAGAAAGTAAGGCTGGTTTGGAGATAAGGTGAAAGGAGACATAGGTGTCTCAGTCCCGTTGATGGCAGAGAGATTGTTAAGACCAACGTCCCCTGCTCCACCCAACAAGGGAAAAGGGCCCCAGAGCAAACCAGAGGCTGGGGAAGACACACCAGGATGAAGGAGGCTGACTGCCTGGCAGAGACGCTGTTTTCAGGAGAGATGGTGGTCATGGCCCCGGCTAGCTGTCTTCAGGGCAGCCTCGGCGCAGGACTCACTGGCAGCCCTAGTGAGGCTTAATTAGCAGGGGAAGGTGACCTTTCTTTTAGAAGATGAGTTGCATTCCCAAAAGGAACTAGGCCTCTCCTGACCTCCTACACTGGAATAGAGCATGCCACCTGTGTGTCACAAGGCCTCTGGAACTCTCATCACAATGACCCCGGAACACAGAAGAACTTGCTTCGAGGTGAGACACACAGGAGCCAAGGGGTGAAACCTACCTGTCACCCACACAGTGTGGCACATGCAAGGGGTTCAGAGGACATGGGGATCAGTGTGGGCTGGGCTGGGCATGGTGGGCTTCCTAGGAGAAATGGGCCAGGAAGCCCCTCCCCTTATCTCTGGCTTTCCCTCCAGGCTGCCTTGGCTTATTTCACCAGACCAGTGGTCAAACCTGGAGGATAGGTAGAACATGACTTTCAGATATTTGGAGGTCTGCTTTCAAAGATTCAGAATCAGTATGCCTGGGCTGGGAGCCTGGGAATGTATTCCTATATATCTCCTCAGGTGACTCAGATTTAGTATTTGAATGGCAGCTTGTGGGGGTAGAGACTAGTTTTACTTACCTAGTATCCAGAACACCTTAAGACAGCACCCCAGTCTTGGCCAATTTAAGACAGTTGGCCCAAGAGTCAACGGAATGGCTGATTTAATTGAATGAGAATAAGCAATACTCTCTTGAACCTCATCTCACTTCCCTCTCTGTGTGCATTGCAGAGATTTTTTTTTTTTTTTTTTTTTGTGGTACTGGAGATTGAACTCAGGGGCATTCTACACCTCCTGTCCTATTTTTTATTCTTTGTTTTGAAACAGGGTCTCACTAAGTTGCAGAATGCCTCACTAAGTAGCTGAAGCTGGTTGAGAACCTGGATCCTCTGGTCTCAGCCTCCCAAGTACTGGGATTACAAGCATGCACTACCACGTCTGGCTGCATTAGAGATTTGTGCATGCCCCATCTTCCTTCTTACCCTGTGTTCCTTGAGGCCAGGGCCAATGTCAGATTCTTTTGTGCTTGCCCCTCCCAGAGCCAGTCCTGCCACCACCTAGCACTTGTTAGGTGCTTATACATATATCTATATAATTTGGGGGGGGAGTGCTGAGGATTGAACCTAGGGACATTCTACCTCCGAGCTATACCTCCAACCTTTTAATTTTGAAATAGAGTCTCGCTAAGATGCGGAGGTTGGCCTCAAACCTGAGATCCTCCTGTCTCAGCCTCCCAAGTACTGGGATTATAGGCATGCGCCACGACGCCCACTGGAGGTGCCCATGGTTGTTGAATGAATCCAAGGACTTGGCTCCTTTGGGCTCCAGCATCACTGTTCTCCACCTTAAGCATCGCTTACACTTCCACTCAGGTCCCATCCGGCTGGGAAGCAGCCTTAGTTGTTAGCAGATGATAGTAAACAAGACAAACCAAATTGGAATCAGGAGCTCGAAACTGGAATTTGGACTCTGACCTCAAATTTGGATGCTCCCTTCTTTCTGAGCCACAGATTCTCCAGCCATGAAATCAGAATACAGTCAACCTCTGACTTTCACATCCTTATTAACAGAATGAATCAGCATCCACATGGAAGTCTTCAGTGGACACAATTCATTGCCTTGTTCAGTGGTACTGTGCTGCCGGCATGCAGACGGCCCTTTAAATTATGGTGCCTTGTTACCACCCCCCTCTCCACGGCCCCATCCCAATTCAGGAAGGTGCTAAGTGCCTCTTCCCTGTATCCTGCTTCCCCCAGGTCCTTATGGAGAGGGAGGTGGGCAGTGCACCATCGCAGCATTGAGTTGGAAAGGGGGGGGGATGGATAGGACTCCTTCCACATCAGGATGGTTTCCTTCTGAAGGCTGCGAGAAGTTTCCAAGGCCTGAAGGTCTGGAGCAGGAGGCAGGGTGTGGGCATTCTTTACTGTTTGGGATAACCGATGCCTCTGTTTCCATTCATTAGCAATGGAGACAATAGAGAATTAGCTGGAAATTTCCCTGAGAAGATGAGCATCAAGCAGAGAGCTGGAAAAATCTGAGTGCTAAGTCCAATATGGCTTCTAAAATGGAAGTGGTGAGCCTGGTGTGGTGGCCTACGCCTGTAATGCCAGTACTTGGGAAGCTAAGACAGTAGGATCACAGGTTGGAGGCCAGCCTCAGCAACTTGGCGAGACTCTGTTTCAAAATAAAAAATAAAAAGGGGGTTGAGCGTATAGCTGGAAAGTAGAATGCCCCATGGGTTCAGCCCCAGTACCAAAAGTAAATGAATAATTAAACAAAAGTAATGTAGTGGACATAGCTCATCTACTGAACTTCCTTTAACCTCTGGCTCCTGATATACAAATTGGAGGTCCTAAGTCTTCCCCAGTTAGCCAGCACGATTTAGTCATATTACAAAAGCCTCATAGAGACCACTTGGAGGCTTAATATCCAAATGAAATCTCAGGAGCTGCACGGAAGCAAAAAGAGTTCTGATCTATCCCCTCCTTTCTTTCTTTAAAGGGATTTACATGTGTCCATTTATTTTTCCAGGGCTAAATGGTCCTTACATAATCACTCAAGGGCTTTAGAGGCCCATGTATTACTTCTCTTTTATGCATTCCTCCCTCTCTGGTGGGAACCCAGCTTTCTGCTTTAATTTGTATACATGGAGATTCTTCAGGGCATAAGAATCCCTGGGCTTAAAATATCGTGCTTGTTGTTTGCATTTAAAAAGTCCCAGGCAGGAGAAAACCACCAGAGTGGTTTTTTTTTTCTCTGACGAATCTGTCTGTCCATTAGCTGATGAGGTCGTGCTGGTTAGGAGAGAGGGCAGCCTTCAAAGGTGTCTGAGGAGGACAGCAACTCCTCAGACGTGAGCCACTCGTGCAGTGAGAGAGCTCCTAGGCTCCTAGGCCTGTTTAGTTGTTGTTGTTGTTTGTTTGTTTGCGGTACTGGAGATTGAACCCAGGGGCATTCTACCTCCAAGCTATACCCCTAGTCCTATTTTTTGTTCTTTATTTTAAAATAGGGTCTCACTAAGTTGTGAAGGGCCTCACTAAGTAGCTGAGGCTGGCTGTGAACTCAGATCCTCCTGTCTCAGCCTCCCAAATGCTGGGATTACAAGCGTGTGCCACCACACCCAGCTCTAGGCCTGGGTTTAAATCCAGACCCTGCTCCACCATCGATTCAACATCAGTTCCAGCTGCTGGGGGTTGGGGTGAGCAGTTTCATGCATGCAGTCTTTCTGCCCCTGCTCAGCCTCATAAGAATGGCCTTGGAGCAATGCATGGTGCTGCATGCCTATAATCCCAGTACTTGGGAGGCTGAGACAGAAGGATGGTAGATTCAAGGCCAGCCTAAGCAACTCAGCAATTTAGCAGGAACCTGTTTTAAAAAAAAAATTTTTTTTTTTAAAGGGCTAGGGGTATAGCTTGGAGGTATTCCCTGGGTTCAATTCCCAGTACAAAAACAGAAAACAAAAACCAGAAAAACATGGCTTTAGGCTTAAACCCTTCTCTACCCAAGAGATAAGGAGCCCTCAGCTTGTGTGGGGTTTATCACTTACACGGGAACGCCATTTCCCATCCCAGGCTCACTGTGAGCTGCTTGGTTCTGCTTCAGCTTGTATGTCATATGGCACCTGGCCAACCCCCCCCCCCCACCCACTATATCTATCTCTTCCAGGTGGGGAGGGACCAGGGTCCTTCTCCCCCACCCTGCCCCAGCTCAAGAAGGGCGCCTGCAGACCAGCACCGCCCTGGGTGAGTGGCAGCCTGGGGTCTCTGGCCATGGAGCATGGACACCCATTATTGAAGTCGATCTTGTTCAGTCGGTCTCTTCCCCGTGCAAGCAAAGCATTGTTCTAGCCAGTGCTCGTATGAGTGGTGCGTCTCTCGGCGACACCTGCCAAGCCTGGAGTGGGTTGGCACCCGAGACTGCTGCGCCTGGCGGCAGGCATTGTTAATGAGCTAGCTGTCCTCCGCACAATGAGACTCCTTCCTGGAGGCGGTAACAGAAGTCACTCGCCTGACACCATCTCTTCCCGAGTCTCAGCATCCTCCTGTGTGCTGCGGGGGGTGGTAACACCTCCCCGAACTGCAGGGTGAATGAGGCGGTGTGTGCAAAGAGCCCCGCGTGGGCCAGGAGCACAAAGGCTCCCAGGGCACCGCAGTTGTGGTTATCCACAAAGGCAGCATCGCCCCTATTATTCCTCATGCCTGGGACTTGCCCATAAAAATCACCATGAAAGTTTCCTCCTGTGAATAGATTCAAGATGCCACCTGCTTCCACAAGGCTCGTAGTAACATCCGCGCCCAAGCTCAAAGATCCCATGGGCCTGTCGGTCTCTACTTCTCTGCATGTCTCCAGGAACCCAAGGGACCGGATTTTTATAAAAGCAGGGAAGGCCAGTATTAGAAACCAAGTGGACTCCAGTTCCCTTCTTGTCAACCCAACATGACACAGCTCTGAAATGCCACACGGCTGCATCCCTGCCAACAGGTGTCAGCGCCTTCAAAGGATACCTCCGCAGGACTGCTAAGTCTCGGGCACTCCAGTTCTCGATATAACTCGTGCGCGCTCTGACTTTATCTCATTGCCAAGTGCCAAAGATCTTATATGCTAAAGCTGTACTTTTGCTTTGCCCCTCTTTGTGGGGGGCCAGGACAAGTTTAGATTGTTGGCATCAGGCTTCCTGCCCTCGCCCCAATGGAGCGCGTTGTTTCTGACGGTGCTGGAGACGGCCACACATCATGTGTCCCCAGCGTGAGGGGGACAGGAAGAGGGCGGGTGTGTGGAGACAGCTCTTCTGAGCACTGAGGTAGTTGGAGTTCCCAGAGCAATAGCCAGCTCAGCCACCTGAAAGCCCCTGAGCTGCGCTGAGGGCTGTCTCCTAGGACTTAGGGAATCACCTCCCAGTCAGCTGGGTGTCAGAGATGACCCTTAGGAGCCTCTCTGGACCCAAGGGAAGCTTCAGCCCGAGGCTGAGCCTCTGGGAGCACCCTGCACCCCAGCCCACCCTGTCCTGCTCCCCAGGGCGGTCCTCATGGTTCTTGCTGCCACCTGCTCTCAGCCCAGGCTCCTGGAGCAGCATCAAGCAGGTAGCTCTGACCCACTGAGCTCATGACTTTCCTGCTGCCCACGTCTTTTGTTCACTTGGTTCCAAGAAGCCCCCTCTGGCTTCTGGACATCCTAACCGCTGCTGCCCTTTATTGAGCACCCACTATATACCTCAAGCAAAGTACTTTACAAACGTGAGTGTCAGCCATGAACATCATATGGGTGCAACAAACAGAAGCACTGAGAGGTTAAGTTACTTGCCTGGGATCGCTCAGCTAGTCTATAGGGAACCAGGAACCTTCCTAGCTCTGCCCAGCTTTGCCACTAGCCAGGCCATATCTGTGGAGCTGCCTCCCCGTCCTGTCGGCAGTGGTGGGCATCTTCAAGCCCCTTGCCGGCTTGGGGACTATGCTCCTACAGCGCCATGGGAAGGGGGAGTTGGCTAGCACTCCTCTCCAGATTTTAAGATAGTCCAGAAACAGGAGGTTGGGGTGCAGATGTGTTGCAACCTAGATTGCAGTGAGGATGGAAAGAGTGAAATGGAGAGGAAAAAGGACAAGAAATTCCAGCAAACACCAGGGACCACTAATGGAGAGAAATAATGTGGCTAATTACATCTCTGAAGGCTATCCATTCCAAAATGAATTTTTAATGAAAAAACAATGCGTTTTCCCTGCAATTTCAATCTGGAAGAGAAGGGAATGAGAGAACCTCCCCGTGCAGGCGAGAGCAGCAGCGTGCATCCACGGGCACCGGTGACCACTCGCCTGAGCCCCCTTCAAGCATCCTAATCCCAAGAGCGCCCACAAAGCTGGCTCCCGTGGAGGCCACAGGATCAAGCCAGGGGACCCTCGCCTACAAGCAACATGACTCCGAGGACGGCAGGTGCAGACTGCCTCACTCCATCCACCCTCAGAAGTGTTTTTCCATCAGCTCTGGGTGAGGGCCTGGTTATTTTCCTCAGCTGCCCCTCTCCCATTCTACCAAGGAGTTCTGGACCTTATTTCAGGGTTATAAAGGCAAGCTTTTTTTGTGAGATGAAGGTTCATCTCTAATGAGTTAAATGACTCTGTTTGGTGACTGTGGGTTGGTGGGAATTTTGTTCCATTCTCTCCTCTTTCTAGTACAATCCTCCTAGTACATAGCTCACAATGGGGAGAGAAGTATGAAATTTAGAGTCAAAAAGACCTGAGTTCAGATATCAGTCTTATAACTTATTTGTTCTATGACCCAGGGCAAGTCATTTAATTTTCCAGACCCAAAAGCAGGGCATGGTGGCAAACACTTGTAATCCTCATACTTGGGTGACTGAGTCAGGAGGATCACAGGTTCGAGGCCAGCCTCAGCAACTTAGCAAGACCCTGTTTCAAAATAAAATATCAAATAGGGCTACGGTGGAGCTCAGAGGTAGAAGACCCCTGGGTTCAATCCTCAATACAAAAAAGAAAATCCAAGACTCAGTTTCCTTATCTGTAAAATGGAATACTCTGTAGATGAGTTGTATGCTTTAAATGTTTGTAAAGTGCTTAGCACTGTAGCAAGCATATTCCAAGCACACAATAAATGGCAGTGGTCTGTTTTATTATTTGCTCCAGAATACTCCCAGGCTAACCTTGACCCCTCCCCCATCACGAAGCTTCCTGAAGGATTCTCCAGCCTCAGTCAGCTGCAGTTATCTGGCCAGGTGGCAGGGACAACTCAGCTGTGATCGCTGAGGTTGCTTTCTATCCTTGATCTTACTCAGATGGACTGCGAAGTCAAAGGCCCAGCTCTCCCTCCCACAAGGAGACGGCAAGGCCAGAGCCAGCAGGAAGCCCCTCCAGACAAAGAAGTGGCCAAGGTGCTCAGGGGCGCACAGGTGCCCAGGACACATTGCTTCTGGGCACTTACATCATTCTGCAAATGCTGTACAACATCCCTTAAATTTAGGGGCACACAAGCATGCACTAAAGGGAGGCCCCCAAGTTCCACTATTCACTCCTCAAAACAGTTAGATCCACAGGAACACAAACAGTTCCACAAAATGTGCATTCAAACGCATATACAACATGCTGCAACATATCTACCCCCTCTTGTTTTAGTACTGGGGATTGAACCCAGGGGTGTTCTACCTCTGAGCTACACCCCTATGCCTCCCCCCGCCTTTTCTTTTTCTTTTTGCGGTACCAGGGATTGAACTCAGGGGCATTCTACCTCCAAGCTATACCCCCAGCTCTATTTTTTATTCTTTATTTTGAAACAGGGTCTCACTAAGTTGCGGAGTGCCTCACTAGGTAGCTGAGGCTGGCCTCGGACCCCGATCCTCTGGTCTCAGCCTCCCAAATGCTGGGATTACAAGAGTGCACCACCACATCTGGCTTTTGTTTTGTTTTGAAACAGAGTCTTGCTAGGTTGCTGAGGCTGTCCTCAAACCTTCAATTCTCCTGACTCGGCTTCTCAAGTTCTGGGATTACAGACGTATGCCACCATGCCTTACGTGTTTTTCCAAATGCAGAACAAAATCAATCTAGGGCACTTTGCTTCTATGCAAAACTTGCACTCTGAAGTGTATACCAGCACACACATAGACACGCCCACACAGGTACAAACACCAGGCAGGGTGTCCTGGTTGGCTCCTCACTGGTCTTAGCGATTCACAGATGACTCCCTTCCCTGGAGAGATCCCCAGCTGAGTAGGCCAACGAGGGGGTGAGGAGGAAAAGTGATCTGGAGACTTCCTGGAGGGCAGGGCTCCTATGGGATCTGGCAGGGCAGGACCCCAGGCACCCAGAGTGATGGGAGGGGACACACTGCGCTGGACCTGGGGAAGGTGAAGGAGGATGCTGAAGGTGGACAGCAATGCCTTCTCTGGTCCTAGAGGCAGAGAGAAGGTTCCAGATCCGATCTGGCACACCCCAGCATCAGGCAGAAGCAAGGAGAAAGGAAAGATTTCTTTCCTGTTTGCTTCCCTGTTCTTTTCCTTTTCTGAGCCATTCTACTCTGTCCACCCTGGGAGATGCGGGGAGAGTCTGTATCTGGCCTGGCAAGGAGCTCTGTCATGTTCCTGGAGACCCCACACAGGAAGCTTCTTGCTAGGATTCTCCACTGGGGATCCTGGGACACAGGAAGCGGGGGTCTGTGTGGGTGAGCAGCACTCCTGCAGCTTCTGCCCTTTGTCTTTGGAGCCACAAGACAAGTAGAGGTCCTTTGAGTTAGAAACTTGTTGTATAGCACTCCCAGCTGGCAACCCCCAGACCCTAACTGCACCCATCAACCTGGTACTTCCATAAACACACACCATGCAGAGGGGGAAGGTCCCAGGACATGTGTCCCACCTACTCACACCCAGCTTCTCCTGCCTGGCCCATTCTCCACTCCCCCTCCCTGAGTCTTTGGGGCAGAGCGACCCTGTACACTTCTCCTCTGCTTTCTCCAGTCCCAGAGCAAGCTGGCAGGAAGTGTTCCTGCCCTCCTGGGCAGAGCCGGCAGACTCAGGATGCTGTTCCATCAGCAAAGCTGCTCTTTGCACTAATGGAACCGTGCGGAAAAAAATGATCAGGACAAAATGGAGCCGAGCCAAGGAGACCGAGGTTACGGGGCAAATCCTCTGTGACAGGAACTGAGAGAGACAGCTCTACAACCTGAACCTATGTTGAACCCTGGCCCTGGCCACAGGCTGGGATTGGGCCCTGGAAAACATTCACAACAACTCTACTCCGTAGAGAAATGAAGCTTCAGAGAGGCGCAGTAACTTGTTCAAGGTCACACAGGCAATCAAAGGCCGACCCTGTAACTAGAATCCAGTCTCTTGCCTCCCGGCCCGGTATCTTTAGATCTCAGGAAAAGGTGAGGTTTTAAAGCTGGACTTTGAAAAACAGAGGGGGAGTGCTCAGGCGAGGAGGGATCCTTGGGAAAGTTTGATAAAAGAGTCACAGAAGGTCTTATTTTCTGGCGCAAAGGCATTTCCTTCTCCACCTGACCTCTGAGGCCAGGCCAAGCAGAGGCCGCAGAGCAGAGGTCCTCTCAGCCCAGGGAGGCGGGGCGGCCAGGCCCAGGTTGGCCGTTGCTCCTTTGCTCTGGTCTCCAGGAGCAGTAGCTGTGGCAGCTGCCGCAGGAGCACACGATGCCGCCGCTGTGCCGAGGGGCTGAGATAAGAAGGAGGATTGATCTTCCTCCTGCTTCAAAGAGAACAGAAGCCAACCCTGTCATTGCTGCTGATCAAAGTCTCTTCAGAGCATGTCTTATGGGTCCTGGAGGCAGGAGTCCCATCCCTGTCACTTGGAGACCTTCCTCAAGCCCCACTGCAAACTACCCCCACCTCCAGCCAGGGTCTCAGCAGATGCCAGGAGCCAAGGCTCAACTTCCCTGCCAGCCTTTTCTCCAGCAGTGCGGCCCAAGGCCAGAGCTTATTTGGCGGGAACTCATCATCCCCATCCTACAGAGGAGAAACTGGTGCACAGAGAGGTCAAGTAACTTGTCCAGAGCCACACGCTACTTACCCCTGGGGAAACCCTCATTTGTACAGGATTTGTTCTCAGCAGGCCCCTGTGATGGTGGAGACCTGTTCCTAGTTCCAGAGCTGCGAGTGCACCTGGCACATGCTGACCCCAGGAAGACTGTGCAGACAACCTCTGAAAAAGGAAGGGCGCCCTCTTTTTAAGGTGTCTCATTCAGAACTCTCAAGAAATCCAAACTCTTCACTTCACATTGCCTCCCTGGTGGGGTGGAACGCAGCTCTGTCCCACCCCCTCCCCCCAGGTACCTCCAAACCACACCTAACTCCATCTTTTTACAAATAGCACTCTGCTGTATGAGTATAAACTTTTAAAAAAATATATACTTTATTTTTTTGTGGTACTGGGGATTATACACTCCCAGTCCATGTTTTATTTTGAAACAGGGTCTCACTAAGTTGCAGAGGGCCTCACTGAATTGCTGAGGCTGGCCTTGAACTTACGATCCTCCTGTTCAGCCTCCCAAGTACTGGGATTATAAGCATGCACCACCTTACCAGCTTAAAAATATACTTTTATTAGTACATTGTAACCACACATCATATTGAGGTTTAATGTGATAGTATCAATACCAATTTCAATATTATCAATGAACAGGGGGAGGGAGTAGGGTGGGAATTGGAGAGAAATGTACTAGGTGCTTTGCGAGTGCAAAATTTTAAATGCTTAGCCATTAAATATAGTGTGAATTCCAAAGTCCTTAGCCTGGTGCTCAAGGCACTGAGAAACCTTGAGAGAGTGTGTGCCCTAGTGGTTAAGAGGGTGAGCTCCTGAGCCAGATTTCCTGGGCTAGCATCTTAGCTCATCAATCTCGGGGCTCTTTGACTTGTGGATTATTTAGCAGCATGTTAATTGCCAGTGTACGCATGCACCACATAACTAGGTTTCAGTCAACAGTTTTGCTTCCCATGATTTTAGCTGCCTGTGATGTGGTCCATTGCGGGTTGAAATCATTAAATGCAAAATTCCAGAAACAAGCAATTTATAAGTTTTAAATTGTGCACCATTCTGCATAGCATGAGGAAATATTTTGCCATCCTGCTCCATCCTCCTAGGATGTGAATCATTTCTCTGTCCAGTGTACAGCAAGATAAAATATCTTGTGAAAGAGAGCAATCATGTTCATATAATTTTTATTACAATTAGCAATAATCACACTTCTGATAAACCTCATTGGCTACTCTACTGCCATTGCACAAAGTTTACATAACTTTTATTACAGTATGTTGTTATAGTGGTTTATTGTTAATCTCTTACTGTGCCTAATTTATAAATTAAACTTTATCATAAGTGTGTATGTATAGGCAAAAATCCTAGATACAGAGTTTGGTACTATCCAAGTTTTCAGGCATCCACTTAGAAATCTTGGAATATATCCTCCATGGAGAAGGAGGGACTGCTGTAACTCACTGTTATTAATTTTTATTTTAATTCCATTATAGTCAGAGAATATACTTGGTATCATTTTCATTTTAACTTTGTTAAGGTTTGTTTTATGGCCTAGAATATGTTTTATATTGGAGCAATTTGAAAAGAATGTACATTCTGCTGTCGATGGTAGGTTACTCTACAAATATCAATTAGATCAAGTTGGTTGATAGTATTGCTTGGGTCTTATTTATTTTCCCTCTATTTTTTATCTTGTTTATTTTTCTGCCAGTTGGTAATAGATGAATGTTAAAATCTTCAAGAATAATTATTTGATTTGTCTATTTCCCTTTTCAGTTCTATTAGTTTTTCACTTCATCTATTTTTTTTTTTTTTTTTTTTGCGATACTGTGAATTGAACCCAAGAGGCATTCTACCTCCGAGCTACACCCCCAGCCCTATTTTTTATTCTTTATTTTTTGAAACAGGGTCTTACTAAGTTGTGGGGGGCCTGACTAAGTAACTGAGGCTGGCCACGAACCCACGATCCTCCTGTCGTAGGATTACAAGCATGCGCCACCAAAGCCAGGCTCACTTCATGTATTTTGAAGTTCCGTTGTTGGGTACATACACATTTAGGATGGTTATATCTTCTATATTAACTTTTCCTTTATTATTATGTAAAATTCCTCAATATTAGCTTCCTTCTTCTAGAGTCTACTTTGCCTGATATTAATATAGCCATTCCAGCTTTTTAAAAAGTTAATGTTTCATGGCATGTTTTTTATCCTTTTACTTTTAACCTATATACCATTATATTTAAAGTGAGTTTCTTATAGATAGCATATGGTTGAGCCTTGTTAGCATGAGATACAGAATGTCCCCAAAGAGCTCATTTATTAATATTCAGGACTGAGAGAGCTAAATCATGAGAGTTATATTCTCAGCAGTGGATTTATCTGGGTGGATGGAGAAGATGGGTCTCTGAGGCTGTAGCCTTTGCGGGTTCTATGTGGTTCCTTCTTCCCTTTGATCTTGCTTCTGGCCTCCATGATGTGAGAGCAAAGCTTTGTGCTCTTCCTGTCTTCACTTCTACCGCCATACCTTGAGATCTCTGGTCCCAGGCCTCACGTGGCCTAAACCATGAGCAAATAAATCTTCCTTCCTCTAAGTTATGTGGTCAAGTCTTTTAGATTACAGTGATGAAAATGCTGATGAATACAGGCCTTAAAAAAAAAAAAACCTGCCTTGACAATCTCTGTCTTTTAACTGGTATGCTTAAACAATTTATGTTTAATGCATCTATTTATATGGTTGGATTCAGGTCTATCACTTTATTGTTTGTTTTGCTTTGTTCCTGCTGGTTTTTAATTTCTCAATTTCTCCTTTTTCTGCCTTATTTTGGATTATTTGAATATTGTTAGAATATTTCATTTTTATTTCTCTGTTGGCTTCCTGACTATATCTTTTTGTCTAGTTTTAAAATGTTTCTTCTAGGTTTATAATGTACATACCTAACACTTCATGGTCTACTTAGTTAATATTTTACTACTTCAAGTGAAATATAGAAACCATACAGCCACAAGGCACATTTTCCCTCATCCCTTTATGTTGTAGTTGTTATATGCATTATAGCAATATAAATTAAAAATCTCATTATATAATATTACAGTTTGTTTTTTTTTTTTTGCTTTTAATGATCTTACATATTTAAAGAGAAAACATTTTTAGTCAATAATCTCACTGCTGTGACCCAAAATACCTGGCGACCACAACTTAGAGGAAGGAAGATTTATTTGCTCACAGTTCAGCCCATGTTAGGCCAGGTCACATTTGTGGAGCTCAGGACATGGTGATGGGAAGTGGGGCGGGGGCAGGGAGGAAACTAGGGACATACATACAGTCCCCAAGACCTACCTCTTCCAACCACACCCTACCTGCCCACCTTCCCATCCAATAAGTCCATTAATCCATCAATGGATTTATCCGCTGATGAGATCAGAACCCTCATGGTTCAATTATTTCACCTCTGAACATTTTTGCATCATCATACATGAGCTTTTCCAGGGGACATTCTATATCCAAATCGTAATAACAATCTATTATATCTACCCAACATGCTAGCCAGATTTCCATCACTAAAACAAGAGACCTGAGATAATTAACGTATAAACAGAGAAGGCTGACAATTTTGGAGGTTCCAACCCATGTTTGGTTGACTCCATTGTTTTGGACCTGTGGTCAGGTAGCACATCATGGTGGGAGCCTGTCCTGGAGCAAAACCATTTACATCATGAGTCATGGAGCAGAGAGAGAGAGGAAGGACCTAAGGTCCCACAGTCTTCTTTGAAGACACACCCCCAATGACCTAAGGACCTCGCATGAAGCCCCACCTCCTAAAAGTTTTACCACCTCTAAATAGCATCACCTTGGAGACCAGGCCTTTAACCCCTGACCCTTTGTGGAATATTCAAGATCCAAGTGACAGCACCAGCTATTATCATTTTTTTGTTTCTCTTCTTTTCCTAAAGTTCCAAATTTCCTTCAGTTATCATTTCTCTGTCTCCTGAAGAATTTCCTCTAGCATTTACTTTGAAGCTGGCATGTTGGCAATGAATTCTCTTAATTTTCATTCAGCTAAAAATGTCTTTATGTTGCCTTAAGAAAGATATTTTCACTGGATATATAATTCTGGGCTAACAGTCCTTTTCTTTCAGCACTGTGGAGATGCTGTCACTGTCTTCTGAGTTCCATGGCTTCTGATAAGAAATCTGCAGTCCCTTTAATTGTTGTTCCTTATCTGTGATATATTGCTTTCTCAGCTTTCCAAAAAAGTTTTTCTTCACTTTTGGCTTATAGTGGTTTGATTAAGACATGTTCAGGTCAGGTTTTCTTTGAGTTTATCTTCTTTGGAGATTTACTAAGCTTTTTTAATCTATAAATTATGTCTTTTCATCAAATCTATAAAGTTTTCAGCCATTATTTCTTCAAAAAAATTTTCTGTACCAAATTTTTTTTCTCTTCTCTCTCTGTGACTCCAACGACTTGAATATTAGACCTTTTGATACTGTCTTGTGAGTCCCTGATTCTCTGTTCATTTTTCAATCTTTTTTCTCTCGGCCATTCAGATGAGATAGTTTCTATTAATCTATTTCAAGTTCATTGACTCATTCCTTTGTCATCTCTGTTTTGCTACTCAGCCCATCGAGAGAATTTTTAATTTCAGTTATTGCATTTTTAGTGATATAATTTTCATTTGGTTCTTTTTCAATAGTTTTCATTTTGTTGCTGAGAACTTCTATCTTTCTATTCATTTCAAGATCATTCTTCATTACTCCATGGATTATAGTTATAAGCTGTTTTAAAGTATTTTAGTGATAATTCTATCATCTGGAACACTTTGAGGCCAACATCTGTTAATTGCTTTTTTTCTTTGACAGTAGTTGAGATTTTCATAGTTTTTTGTTTGTTTTGTTGTACATGGAGTAAGTTGGGGCATGTTTACTTTGATGTAATCGACCCTATTTAGTTTAGACCACAAGTTCTGACTTGCCTTCTGCTTTGGGTCAGTTCTACATAGCTCAAGGGTGACTCCAAGATGTCTTGCACAGATTTAAGGGAGCCCTTTCTCTAGCTCTCCTCATACTCTGGCTCTCAGAGGCCCCTTTCCTGGTCCTCAGCTAGAAATCTGGGGTTCTAGCCTCTTCATGGTGTTACACATTTCCTCTGACCTAGTCTATCTCCAGGATGAAGCAGCAAGATGAAAGAGAAAAAATTAATATAATTCCCAGTTCCTCTGGCCAGAGAGGATTTTCTCTCAGTTTTAGGTCCTGTGCCTCCAACACTAATGAAGTAGAGCTCATGACTGGGGCTTTCCTTGGGGCATGCTCAGGAGAGTAAATTGGAATTCTCTCCTTTCTGCCCTGCAGGGTCTCTGTCCCTAGGTTTGTGGCCAGAAAGAGAGAGTTTCTCTTAGAGCTGTTTTAGTTTGAGCCCACTGTGGAGTTCTAGGACTTGGGCCTTCTACTCCAACTGGGAGATACGGAAGGAGGAGAGGACAGGAAGCTCATTGGCATATTGGTTTTTTGGGTTTTTTTTGTTGTTGTTGTTGTTGTTTACACTGGAAATTGAACCCAGGGTCATTCTACCTCCAAGCTACACTCCCAGTTCCCCCTCCCACCGCTTTTTGGAAACAGCATCTCACCAAATTGTTGAAGGTCCCTCTAAGTTGCTAAGGCTGGTTTCAAACCTGCAATCCTCCTGTCTTAGTCTCCCAAGTGCTGGGATTACAGGTGTAATCCACCTGGCATATCAGTCTATCTTTGTGTGTTAATTACCCTTCAATCTACTTGCTATTATTTACTTTTCAGAGTCCTTATTGTGTTGCTTTATGTATTCATTCATCAGCAGTGGGAGAGATTTCTCACCTTAAAGAGATTCACTCCAGGGTGAAGTATGCTTACTCCATCTTAGCTGTAATCAGAAGCCTGTAGACATGTAATTTTAAGTTGAAAGGTATGGGAGAATTTGACTAACTTTGCAAACAGTATTGTAATATTTAAAATAATGTGAAAATCACTATATTTATAAATTTAATTTATTAGATTTACAGCAGCTTTTCAAGTACATGATAAAAGGTTTTTCTTGTTTAATTAGACATTTAACTTACTTAGGAAAATCAAATGTATTTAAATGTTTAAATGCAGCTGAAATTGTTTAAGCAAATTTAATTAAGTTGTAAGTGGCACTGATTGTTTAAAGGAGTTTAGTTTCCTCAACATAAGTTAATCAAACTTTAATTGAAGAAAAAGTGAAAGTTCTGTTCTTATTTTATGACATTTATAAGTAAAACTATAAGATTGGTAAGTGGAACTTAATTCCTAAAAAAGAGCTGTGTTAAAAATGTGCATCCTTAGCCGGGCGTGGTGGCGCACGCTTGTAATCCCAGCATTCGGGAGGCTGAGACCGGAGAATCCGGGTTCGCGGCCACCCTCAGCTACCTAGTGAGACACTCCGCAACTTAGTGAGACTCGGTTTCAAAATAAAGAATAAAAAATAGGGCTGGGGGTATAGCTCGGAGGTAGAATGCCCCTGAGTTCAACTCCCACCAGTACTGCAAAAAAAAAAAAAATGTGTATCTTATTCACAGGTTCAAGGACAGCTTCAATAATTTAGTGAGGCTTTCAGCAACCTAGTGAGACCCTGTTTCCAAATAAGAAATAAAGTCAGTCTAGGGGTGTAGCTCAGAGGAAGAATGCCTCTGGGTCCAACTCTCAATACCACTAAACAAACAAACAAATAAATAATGTATATCCTTAATAAATTGAATATTAATTCTAAAAAGATAGAGTTGTAAATAGTACTTTTGTGTGCACTCTCCCCCATACACACCAGAAAAGCCCCAGGATGGGGGCTCACCTCCTCCACTCTCATGAAACTCCCACAATTGGAAAGGTGTCCTTCTTCCCACCTAAAATCTGTGGATTGTGTAGTCCACAGAAGAAATGAGCTTTCAGAGACAGACTGCAGAGTTTTCTTTACTCCTCTGAGCCTCAGTTTTCTTATCTGTAAAATGCAAATTAAAAGCTTGAATCCCAGTACTCGGGATTCAAAATAAAAAAGACAGAGGGTGTAGGTCAGAAAGAGAATACCTCTGAGTTTAATGCCACCTCCCCCCAAAAGCAGTTTGTTCTTAAGATTAAATGAGATGGTGTATGGAAAGTGCAGCCGTGTGTAAAGTGCTTCACCTATGCCAGAGCAGGATTGGTAGAAGTTGGGAGCGGTAAAAGTAGAAATTATTGCTGTGACTGGTGGTGTAATTCTCTTAAGCCAGGTCCAGAGGTACCAGGCCCTGACCCTGGGCCACGGAGAAGCAGTGAGGAGCTCAAATGAAGCCAGGGGCTGGTGGTGGGACCCTCTCCCCTGCCTGCTACACAGCTGCAGCTGCTTCCCTGGCCCAGCCCCTCCTGACAATGCAGCCCATTGTCTGGTGTCACTAGGTGGTGGCCCAAGAGAGTGGTGCTGAGTTCCTGGCTCTGCTGCTTCCTCCTGGGAGGTTTGAGAAAGCCACCTGGACTCTTCAAGCCTTTGGAACTGAGGCTACTTAACCCCTGGGTGCAGTATCCAGCACAGCCCTGCCTGTGGTTATCTTGCATCTCCACAGTGTAAGTCTTTTTCCAAAATGGATCCATCAGCCCAGGTAATCCAGTTAACTTGTGTACACTGACCCAGGTTATTTGGTTAGCTTGTCTACACCAGCTCCTCTGCTGTGGAGAAGGAGGCCAGGTTACAGCCCTGGGCCTTGGCACTTAGGTGAAGCCCCTCTTCCTCCTTGGGACTCAGTTTCCTCATCCCTAGACTGGGTGTGACAATCCCCATTCTGCCCTCCTAGGTCCACATGGCTCAGATGGCCCATGGGTGTGGAGGGCATGGTTCTGAGGGACAGTGTGCACTATCAAACCTGGGAGCTTTGTGGACAGAGCAGGGTTCTTGGGTGTCTTCTCAAACAGACATGCTTCCGAGGCCTGGTAATGACCACCATTCACAGGGTCTGCGGCATCCACTCATCAGCCCTGTGCTCCCTCTTTCAGAGCAAGAGCTGCTGTGACAGACGCAAAGAAGGGCTCCTGGGGTCTCAGTGCCACTCCCACCTCCCCTTGAACACCCTGCCAGCTGTGGTTGGCTCCACTACCGCTCTGTTTCTGAGGACTGTAATGGGTGAGTGAGCATGTCCCCTGGAGTTTGGGTTCTCCTGTAACCCATTGGGCCCATGCTCCCTGCAGCAGCAACTAAGTCCTGGAAGGCTCCACTCATGTCCCTCCACTCCTCCAGCCCACACCACCCTCCCCCTTTTCTGAGCATCTATGCTCCATACACCAATTTTCACTCACACTCTGCCCAGCTCTGGCCTCCTGCGGGTCTTTGTCAACAGATAGGGAACATCTGAAAGGAAGGTTCAGGAACACCATGCCCTCTCCCTCCCTGACAGTCCTGCCCTAGTGTTATGGTTTAGATAAGAGTGTCCCCTGGAAAGGCTCCTTCAGAGGATATATAATTTTGTCATGAAGGTTCTAATCTCATCAGTGGGTAAATCCATCATAGGGTGTGTCTAGAGGAGGTAGAGCTTGGGGATGTGGCCTTGGGGACTACATACAAGTCCATGGACCGCTCCGCGCCCCGTGCTTCTGGCCTCCACAATGTGAGAACAGGGTCCCTCGGTTCAAGCTGTCTCTCTGTTTCCCATTGTCATGCCCTGAGCTCTGCAGATGTGACCTGGACTGAAACCTCTGAAATCTCCAGAACTGTGAGCAAATGAATCTTCCTTTCTCTAAGTTGTGGTCCTCACGTATTTTGCATTGTAGCAGTGAGAATGCTGACTGAGACACCCAGGATGGACCCAGAGGGGCTTCTGAGACTGCCAACTGCTGGCTGGGAAGCAAGAGGGGGAGAATCAAGGTGGGGGCAGAAGTTAGGCCCTGGCCATGATTCTCAGAGCCTAGACAAAATAAATAAATACCCACAAAGGAAGGACACAAGCCGCCACAATGAGGCCTCAAGCACACTGAGGACTGCCTCTCTGGTCTCAATAATGAAAACATCTCCTGTGTATCCAGGGCCTTATGGTTTCAGAAGGTCTTTCCTATCCTTGCAGTCATGTGCAGAAGATATATCCAGGTATTCAAAGAAGAGCTGGATTTCCCATGATCACAAGCGTACCAAGGGCAAACTCCCAGACAAGAAGCTCAGGCTTCTGACTTCCAGCCTCTTAGTCTTTGCCTCTAGCTTTTGCAGGGCACGGTGGGAGGGGGGTGAGAACAGAGCAGTGATGAGCAGAGCAGCCCTTCTGCATCCACCCACAGCCCTTCCACGCTTCCCTCTAGCCTTCTCTACTGGAGTGAGGGGGCAGGCGGGGGAGGAACCAGAGTGGGATGTGAAGCTTGAGCCCTTCCATGTCTGTGATGGGTAGTATCTGGAGAGCCCCAGTGATCTAGCATTTCTCCACCCTATAGCCTGAGCCACAGCTACAGTAACTCCATAACTCCTGCTGCATGGTCCTTCCTTGTATCCCAGAGGGATGCATTACATGAGCATCTTTGGAGCGACCCCAACTCCAAACAAGAGTCTGGGGTGGAGGCTGGCGAGAGCAGCAAGCAGTGATGCCGGCCTGAGGACACCATGCAGCTCAGAGGCTGCTGCCTCCTCTCCGGCCCTGCATCCCAGGAAGCTTTTCTCTTGAAGCATGGATCAGGCTGGCTTCTGCAACC
Source organism: Graphiurus murinus (assembly GCA_004027655.1). NCBI lineage: Eukaryota > Metazoa > Chordata > Mammalia > Rodentia > Gliridae > Graphiurus > Graphiurus murinus. The sequence continues at coordinate 52,053 of PVLC010000728.1, forward strand.
TTGCGTCCTTGCTTTCCATACACAAGAGTAGAAATGCCTTTCCATCTCTGGTTCATTTTGCCCTGGCTCATTTTCCTCACCTCTTCTCCTCTGACCTCTGGAAGGTTCTCAAGGAAGAAAATACAATCAGTCAGCATTCCTTCTTACTGGCCTGCAGATACTTTAAGAGAGGAGCCTGTCAGGCGTGGTGGCGCACGCTTGTAATCCCAGCATTCGGGAGGCTGAGACCAGAGGATCCGGGTTCGCGGCCAGCCTCAGCTACTTAGTGAGGCACTCTGCAACTTAGTGAATAAAGTTTAAAAATAAAGAATAAAAATAAAGAATAAAAAATAGGGCTGGGGTACAGCTCGGAGGTAGAATGCCCCTGAGTTCAATCCCCAGTACCGCAAAAAAAAAGAGAGAGGAGCCCCACACACACATTTGTGTGTGTGTGTGTGTGTGTGTGTGTGTGTGTGTGCGTGTGTTTCTTGATGACAGGCCAGGCTTTGCCTCTTTCAAAAGAGATGATTCCCAACATCAAGGCTTCATTATGCCACTGGCAGGTTTAGGAAGTGGAAGGTGTTAGCAATTAAAAGAAGCCAGGCCAACTCATTAGCTGCCACTATGCAAGGGACTGGCTGAGGCTGCAGCAGGTGGGAAGTTCTCACACAGCTTGGGCCAGGGAGGAGTGGCAGGAGGAACCAGGCCAGAGGGGGCAGTCAGAGGGCCAGAGACATGAGCATACTTCCTAGTCGCTCAGCATTGGCAGGAAGTGGGGGAAAGCAGCCTGCGGGATCCCTCATTATGCAGATGGAGGAAACTGAGGCCCAGGCAGGGCAGGCCCGTGCCAAATGCTGCAGAGCAAGGTAGGAACTGAAAATAGATCCTTGGGTTTCAGTTGGAGTTTTTTTGGAATGTACCATGCCATGTTCCAAAATAACAACTAGAAAGTTTATTCCTCTCTATTCATTTCCCCCTCCTAAGATACTTCTGGGTGCTAGGCCCTGTGCAGAGGCTGGGAGAGATCCTGGATCACATGAGCCTGCTCCCCCTGTGGCCAGGACCTCCTTGCCATTCAGGAAACACAAAAGCCCTGTAGGTTGATAGCAATGGAAGAGAGTGTCCTGGGCTGGGTGTGCAGCTCAGTGCTTAGTATGTGTGAGGCCCTGGGTTCAATCTCCAGGACCACAAAACAACAGACAAAAAAGAGGGCACTGCAATGAAGCTGCAGGCAGGGCACAGGGGAGGAAGAGGGAATGAGGGAGAGAGAAGGGGATCCGACCTTGCGCCTCATTCCCCAAAGACTTATGGTTATAGTGATGCTTTAAGTTCACAAAGGGTTCAGGATATGTTCTGCTCTTTTGTGTATGTGTGTGCGTGGTACTGGGGATTGAACCCAGAGACATTCTACCTCTGAGTTATGCCCCAGCCCTTTTTATTTTTACTTGTTTGTTTTGTTTTGAAATAGGGTCTTTTTAGATTGCTGAGAGTCTTGCTAAGTTGCTAAGGCTGTTCTCAAACCTGTGATCCTTCTGTCTCAGCCTCCCAACCCAAGTACTAGGATTATAGGCATTCATCACCACATCTCCCTCCTGGCCCCGTCTTAAAGCAAGACCCTGTTTCAAAATAAAAAATAAAAAATGGCTAGGGGTGTAGCTCATAGGTAGAGAACCTCTGGGTTCAATTCCAGTACCAAAAGAAAAAATAAGGAAAAAAAAAAGATAAGAAAAGGAGTGGATATTTGGGCTAGGTGGGAGAATTCCTTTGCAGGGGAACCATGTGGACAAAGGCATCATGGCGAAAACAGGTGGGTATGTCTGAGGAATGGCCATGGTTGCATGTGGCTGAGCTCAGGGGCGTGCTTAGGGAGAGAGGGGACGAGGCTGCAGAAGCCAACAGGGCCAAGTCATAAAGCCTGGGTGTCAGGTGAAAGGTGAGAGGAGGCAACAAAACTGAGGCTGGGGGATCTGATCTGTGCATCAGGAAACAGCTCAGTGTAGATGGGGCAGAGTCGACGCCAGAGGGTCATAGGGGACAGCCCAGGGGAGGCGAGGGAGGTCTGGAGCTGGCAGAGGAGATGGAACCGAAGAAAGAGTAGATTAGAGAAGTGATTTAGAATTTCAGGACTTGGTCACCTGCAAGATGTGTCTGCCAAGCCTGAGATGTCTTGGGCCTGCGTTTCATGGGCTGTTGCTGAGGGCCTGGGTCCCCTGCAGTCTAAGGGCTGGTGCTGGGAGGCTGTCTGCTGGCTAGATGGGAGGACACATGGGGCAGGCCTGCTCAGAGCCAGGAACTGCCAGAGGTTGGGGCTGCAGGCAGACTTGGGGTTCCTGACTCTGCACAGTAGCTGCCGAGGCCCCAGACACCAGGGTAGGGCTGCTCTTCCTTCTGGGGCCGAGCCACCTGGCACCACCCACACTCCCTGCCTGCTTCCTCCTCATCTGGCACATCCTGACATGACAACACAGCAACAAAGAGCAGAAGGAGCTTGAAAAAGCCACTGAGGAAAGGTGACATCAAAGCACCTTCCAACCCGTACTTCCCCCTCAACATGCACATACTTCAAAGCCCACTTCAGATGTGCACTCTGGGCCCCAGGCCCCAGGGGGACAGCTGTTCACCAGAGAGGTCCCAAGTCACATGTCCCCCACCCCCAGGGAACTTCCAAGGAAGTCCTGGTAAGGTGACCTCCTGTTCTCACCAGGAGGTGGGGTGAGTCCTGCCTGTCACCTGGGAGCCCTTGGTAGCCTCACCTCTGTCCCTTTGGCTCAGAAAGCATCCTATCCTTCCTAAGACTTCCTCTTGCCCCCAGGACCCAGTGGCCGAGGATTTGTCACCCGCTGGCCCACCTGGCCTAGAGCTGGGTGGTGGGAGTGACTTCTCTGCTCTGCCAAGTGCCAAGGGCCTGGTCAGGCCAGAGTCTTGTTCAGTCCTGGCGCCCCAGCCTGAAGATTTGGGTCTAGCTCTCGAGCACCTGCTAAGGGCAGAAAGGCCCTTGGGACTCAAATCAAGAATTCTCCAAATGAGAACTGTATTTTGTAGAAGTGTTTCCCCATTCTTATTTGCAGGCAGGAGCTGTGTTTCAGGACAAACCCTGGCTGTGGAATCAGGAGATGTAGGTTCCTGGCCTGGCTCTGATGACTTGACTTTGAGCAACTTCTTTGGGTTTCAGTTCCTTCAAGACTAGAATGGGATCAGTGATATCAGCTTCAATAGACTACACTGTGAACCAAATAAGATACTAATACATTTGAAATTGCTTAAGAATGCCCAGCACATAGTAGACACTAATTTTTAAAAAAATCTCTCAATAATGTATAGGGGGAAGCACCAGAAGGGAAGATTTCCAGGGGAAGGTCCTGTTGAGGAAGGATCTCAGAGAGGTCACAAGTGGGTCCTATTAAATAACTATACTCAGCCGTGCACGGTGGCACACGACTGGAATCCCAGTTACTTGGGGGACTAAAGCAGGAGGATCACAAGTTCAAGGTTAGCCTCTGCAACTTAAAGAGACCCTGTCTCAAAATTTGAGTGAGTCTGAGTATTTAGCTAGTGTAAAGTGGAGCTGGGTTCAATTCCCACTACCCAAACAAACAAACAAAAAACCAACCCAAACAACATACACAAAAAGCCCTACCTTGACTCCACACCCATTGTTAAAGAGCTGACAGTCTTACTACTTTGCTCAGGCTGTCCTCAAACCTGTGATCCTCCTGTCTCAACTTCCCAAGTACTGGGATTACAGGGGTGCACCACCACACCTGGCTCTCTGAATCTCTTGATTGACAAGGAGTATAATCTGCTGGTCTGATCTGGTGTCTTAAACTTGCTTATTTAGTTGATATCCTTAGGTCTGATTTAAGTTATTTGAAATCCAAATGCACTGTATTGCCTTTACCCTAGTTAAAACTTTCTCTCTAAACTGGGTGTGGTGGCACGTATCTGTAATCCCAGTGCTTGGGAGGCTGACAGGAGAATCACAGGTTGGAGTCCAGTCTCAGCAATTTAGAAAAGCTCTGTTTCAAAATGAAAAATCAAAAGGGCTAAGTGTGTAGCTCAGAGGTAGAATGCCTCTGGGTTAAATTCCCAAAAATAAACAAGCAACTAAACAAAAACTTCCTCTCCCTGTATTTTTGTGATATAGCTTGTTTGTTTCTCCTCCAATGACCCAAAACCCAACACAACCACAGCTGCTGGTAAAAACTAATGGTCAAGCCAGGCGTAGTGGTGCATGCCTGTAATCTCAGTACTTGGGAGGCTGAGACAGGAGGATCGCAGGTTCGAGGATAGCTTCAGCCAGTAGTGAGATTCTCATCAAACAAGGGAAACCCTGTTTCAAAACAAAAATAAAATAGGGCTGGAGGTGTAACTTGGAGGTAAAACACCTCTGGGTTCAAATCTCCAGTACCACAAAACAAAAAAACAAAAAACTAATGGTTAATACCAAAGTCATATAAATAAGTCTCTCCCTTTGTTTGTGTTTCCTTAAAGCTAGTCAATCTACACCCCTGAGGAGGAAGCCTATGGACTTCAATAAAGGCATGGTTCCACAGGTCCTCCCTCCACCCCACCCACTGGTTGAGTTCTCTGTCACCACTGGTCTTATCAGCCTCCCATTGGCACCCCAGCCTCTCTGGGACCTATAAGTAATAAATTTCTTCTGCTTCACACATTTTAGTTTCACTTGCTCATTATGCCTCACCTAACATGCACCCAAGCCCAGCCCTTCCCTCATCCCGGCTCTCCTAGACAGTGGCTCTCTTGGCTAATGGCTGTTCTTAAGAGAGATCTCAGCAGGGCATGGTGGTGCACAGCTTCAGCAACTTAGTGAGGCCCTCTGCAACTTAGTGAGACTGTTTCAAAATAAAAAAAAATAAAATGGGGCTGAGAGTATCACTCAGAGATAGAATGCTTTTGGATTAAATCCCCAGTAGCAATTAATTACTTAGTTAATTAATTAATTAAAACGATATCTCTAAATACAAGCCAACACACCCAATGAGACCAAACAGACCTACTCTATAGGCCTTGGATCAAGTCTCCCTGAGGCCAGGAAAGTGGGTGGTGTGGCCTTGGGCTACGTGGATATTTCAGAGACTGTGCTGCCACAGACCCACCCAGAAATGCCAGCCTTTCTTTTGCTGCTGGAACTGGAATCCTGGGGGAAGAAGAGAAGAGTCCCCAACCCCTGAAGGCAGGACTGGGGACCCAAGAACTTAGGGGCCCAGAAACTGCAGGTTCCAGTCATCCCTAGGGCATGGGATGGCAAGAACGTGAATCCTCTTCTTGGTCTTCGGCAATCCCTGGGGTTCCTGGGCAGGGTGAGGAGGGCCAGTCAAGACTCAGAGAAGAAGCCGGGCGTGGTGGTGCAGGCTTGTAATCCCAGCATTTGGGAGGCTGAGACTGAAGAATCCAGGTTCATGGCCAGCGTCAGCTACCTAGTGAGGCACTCCACAACTTAGTGAGACCCTGTTTCAAAATAAAGAATAAAAAATAGGGCTGGGGGTATAGCTCAGAGGTAGAATGCCCCTGAGTTCAATCCCCAGTACCCCCAAAAAAGAAAAAAAAAAAACTCAGAGAAGGTTGGGGAGGAACAGAGGAAGGCAGAGCACACCCCAGGGCTCTTCAAGGTCAGGGGCCAGCACATCGCTTCTTCCTCAGAGCCCTGCTAGGGCCTGGCACTGTGGAGGTGGGAATACATGTTTATTAACACAAATTGATAAGAGAGATCTAGTCACAGAGAGAGAAATCAAGAGGTGAAAAGAAATGCAAACCTAGGGAGAAAGCCTTCAAGAGATAGTGGAAATGGAGAAGGGAGAGAGAGGAGAAAAATAAAACAGAGCAGAGATGGAGGACAGAGAGAGGAGACAGAGCTTTCTCCAAGTCCCAGAATAGCAGCTGCTGGTGCGGCAGCCTGCCCTGAGATGGCCCTTTAATTGGGGCTGAATTCAGCATTCTCGGAGTCGAGCGTTGGTGCTGCTGAGGACAGCGTGTGCTGGTCGGAGGTTGTCAGAAAAGACACAGCTGGAGTAGAATGCACACCAGGTGTGTGGCTTCCGGCCCCCTCCAGCTCTTGCCTTGCACGCCTGGTCCAAGAACGTGCACTGAGAAAGGGGTACCAGCCCTGGGGAAGTCAGGGCCTCTCCTCCTTGCCTGGAGAGAGGCAGGGAGGGATTCAGGAAAGGAAGGCTGAGGGAGCAGGGAGATGGTGGAAGGGAAGGAGCAATGATTACTACATTTAGGGAACAGAATTGGATATTCTGTGCTGTATTTTCGGGCAAAGTTATACTATTTTTTGGTGGGGGGACTGGGAATTGAACTCAGGTATATTCTACCTTTGAGCTACTCCCCCAGCCCTTTTGATTTGATTTTATTTATTTTGGGGAGATACTAGGGATTGAACCCAGGGGCATTCTACTTCTGAGGGCATTCTACCTCTGAGCTACACCCCCAGCCCCATTTTTTTTTTTTTTTTGGCGGTACTGGGGATTGAACTCAGGGGCATTCTACCTCCGAGCTATACCCCCAGCCCTATTTTTTATTCTTTATTTCGAAACCGAGTCTCACTAAGTTGCGGAGTGCCTCACTAGGTAGCTGAGGCTGGCCGCGAACCCGGATCCTCCGGTCTCAGCCTCCCGAATGCTGGGATTACAAGCGTGCGCCACCACGCCTGGCTCCCCAGCCCCATTTTTAATTTGTTATTTTGAAACAGGGTCTCACTAAGTTACGGAGTGCCTCACTAGGTAGCTGAGGCTGGCCGAGAACCCAGAACCTCCGGTCTCAGCCTCCCAAATGCTGGGATTAAAAGTGTGTGCTACCACTCCTGACTCAAATATCCTCTCTTAATGATCTCTTTTACTCCCTCTCAGTGATCCTACTGTCTCAGCCTCCCAAGTACTGGGATTACAAGTGTGCACCACCATGACCAGCCTGATTTTATTTTGAAATAGAATCTCACTAAGTTGCTGAGGATCTTGCTAACTTGTTGAGGCTGGCCTTAAAACTGAGATCCTCCTGTCTCAGCCTCCTAAAGATTTGGATTATGGGTATACACCATTGCATCTAGCTGCAAGTTTCATTTTTTAAAAGATATTATCTATTCTCATCTCCTCTCTCAGATTCTAGCACGCAGATGTGTCCCAGGCAGCTGTAACTTGAGGCACCATCTCCTTTCCAAACCTTCACCTATTGTTTAGAAAGAAGGGCTGGTCCTAGTATTTTTACGGGGACAGTGTTTCTGCTCTAGCCAGGTATAAAATATGGCCTGGCTGGGCTCCATTTCCTCCTAGGGTAAAGTGAAAATATTTGCTATTTCTCATACCAGGAGAAATCTTTGTTAGACGCCAAGAATTTCCCCAAAGCATAAAAAACAAAAGTAACATACAGGGAGAATTATGTTGGATGACCACCACTCCACCTCTCTGATCCATCTCATAGAAAATTCTAAACTTTTTCCATAGGCTTACACCAAACCCATGCTTATGATTCTCAGTACTGGGTCAATTTAAAAATATTTATGGAGCCGGGTATGGTGGTGCATGCTTGTAATCCCAGTACTTGGGATGCTGAGACAGAAGGATCTTGGTTTATGGCCAGCCTCAGCTACTTAGTGAGGCCCTCCTCAACTTAGTGAGACCCTGTTTCAAAATAAAGAATAAAAAAAATGGAGCTGGAGGAGTAGCTCAGAGGTAGAATGCCCCTGGGTTCAATCCCCAGTACTGCAAAAATACACACACGCACACACACACACACACACACACACACACACACACACACACACATTAATGGGCCAGACATGGTGGCACACACCTGTAATCCCAGTACTTGGGAGGCTGAGACAGGAGGATAACAGGTTCATGGCCAATTTCAGCAACTTAGTGAGGCCCTCCACAGCGTAGTAAGACCCTGTTTCAAATTTAAAAAATAGGTCTGGGAGTGTGGTTCAGAGGTAGAATGCCCCTGGATTTAGTCCCCAGTACCAAAAAATAAAATAAAATAAAATACAAATAAATAAATAAATGAAAAGAAGAAGAAGGGAAAGGCCCTAGGATTTGTTGAATACATCTTGATACTAGGTACAGTGCTTCATAAACATTTTTACTTGTTTGTGTCATTTAGTCCTCACAACAGGCCCATGATGTTTTTAGCATCATTAATGCTTCCAGATCTGGGAAGGTATACTTGGGGAGGTCAGGAGCAAGTTCACCTAGCTGGTTAGTGAAGGGTCCAAGGACCAGATCCTGATCTGCTTCCCTTCAAAGCCTATTTCACTTTACCAGGTGACTCTGGGCACTTCAGGAAAGGCCCATTTCTAGGAGCAAGGCTGAGCACTGTCATATAAAGTGCACTGGGCACAGTATTTGAGAAGACGTGGGGGATTGGTCTGCAGGGCAGTGCTCTGCATTGGTGGGTCTGGTCTGTGAAGCAAGATGGTGAGCAGAGGTATCAGCAAGAAGCCTAGTTGCACAGGGCCGGCACTTTAGAGATATCACAGGATGGGTTAACCTGGAAGCAGATACTGAGATGATTAGCATGCAGAGAGTTTATTCAAGAGTGGTCTCAGGACCAATGCTTGTGGGAGAGGGAAGGAAGCAGGATCAGACAGAGGGAGAGGTTGGGCAGCAGTGCAGTCTCAAGGGAGACCTCAGCTGATCTCACCGGAATTCTGAAGCTGAGATGACCCTTCAGAGTTGTCCCATGTCATTGACTAGTCAGTGGGTGTAAAGCGCATGGGAAGGGGGTGTCGCCTCAGGTGAGGATGCTGTCTTCAGCTGAGGCAGTCCCAAGAGAGGCTGACAGATGGAAGCTGTCAAACAATCACTTTCCCAGCAGCTGGGAGAATATGTCCTTCGTCCTGAAGGGACCATCTGAGCGGTGTGGTACAGCATTCGTGACAAGGTTTCTCAATGGCACCAGTGGAGGGTGGCTGGAAGAGGTGTTCCCTGGGCTTCCCAACTCCATGATGCACAGGGACAAAACAGAAAACAATGGGGGTTTTCACAGGGAAAGGGTCTTACAGATTATTGGAGGAAAGGGAGGAGGCTGGGCTGAAGAGTTCTGGAAGGCAACTTGAAGTTTGAATATGCCCCCTCTGCTCACTGTCCCAACAATGTGAAACAATAAACATGCCCCCTATGGAATTCTGGAAGGAGAATCAAAGATGAGGACAGTCACTCCATAGCCAATAAGTCCTACAGATGGACCCTGAGTGTTAGGTGGAAGAAAAGGAGAAAATGCAAGAGACAAATGAAGGGCAACTTGGTCCTGCCTCAAAGCATTCACATTCTGGCTGGGGGCGCAGCCTCCTCTGTGGGAGCAGGCAGAGAAAAGCACACGGTGTGCTCCTAAGCTGTCTCAGATGGTGCTGCCAGATCTTGGGGTAAATTAATTCAGAGGAAGCCAGCAAGGTGGGAATGTCAAGGAGAGATCCTCAGAAGAGAAGACTTAGGATGAGCCTTGAATAATGGAAAGCAGGGCTCTGCACTCTTGAAACGTCCTCTCGCTTCCTTGCCCTTTGACTTTATAAGAAGGGGGAGAGGGTCACTACTCACACAGGGTTGGTCCATCTCCAGATTAGGAAGCAATCCAGAGAAGCACGCAGCTTTGTCTATTGTCATTAAGAACCCTCCCTGCCTTCCCAGATATCTGGTATCTGTCCATGGTGCTGAATTTCTGGATACTTGTTCAAGTTTCACCTTGGAAAGACCAAGTCTTCAGAGTTTGTTTCTCCTTCTGCAAGAAGGTAGAAAGATGGACCTCTTTACCGAGGCTACAGACAGACCCAGGAGGTCTCTCCCTGTATACTCATGCCCCAATTTTCCTTTTCTGGAAAGGCCTCACTGAACGGAATAGGACAGAATATGCAGACCTTCCCAGTCCAGTGAGCAAAGCACAGGGTGGCCACTTCTTTGGTATCCATGTAGGGCATGGTGTGGAAAATTTTAAAGTGTTCCCCAGCTGGGTGTGGTGGCTCACACCTGTAACCCCAGATAAGCAGGAGGTTGAGGCAGGAGGATCGTAAATTCAAGGATGGCCTGGGCAACATAGTGAGACTCTGTTTCAGTGTAAGAATAAAAAAGGTATTAAAAATAAAATTAATAAAAAAGGGCTGGGAATGTAGCTCAGTGGTAAAGCACTTGCCTAGCATGCATGAAACTTTGATTTTAATCCCCAGTAATACACACACACACACACACACACACACACTTAAGGCAGCTCTTTGCATTGATGGATTCATTCTGTGCCCTGATTTTAATGGTGGTAAAACAAGATTATACACAAATAAACATAAAGTTATGTATACATGCAAAAAATGGCAAAAAAGAGTAAGGTCTGCAGATGACTTAATTGTATCATGTTAATATCAACTTCTTAGTTTTGATATTGTGCTACAGGTATCCTCACATCACCCCACACCACCAGCAGAAGCCAGGTGATAGGTACTTGGAATGTTTTTCTATTATTTTTGCAAAATTTTTTTTGCAGAACTGGGGATTGAACCCAGGGGCATTCTACCTCTGAGCTACACCCCTAGCCCTATTTTTATTCTTTATTTTGAAACAGTGTCTCACTAAGTTGCAGAAGGGCATGAACCTGTGATCCTCCTGTCTCAGCCTCTCAAGTACTGGGATTACAAGTGTTTGCTACCATGCCCAGCCTGCAACTTCTTAAAGTCTATAATTATTTCAAGATGGTATTGTGTGTGTGTGTGTGTGTGTGTGTGCACGCGTGTGTGTGTGTGTTTTACTGGGGATTAAACCCAGGGTGTTCTACCTCTGAGCTATATCCCCAGTCCAACTTTATTTTCTATTTTGAAACAGGGTCTCACTAAGTCGCTAAGGTCCTCACTAAGTTGCTGAAACTGTCCTCAAACCTGTGATCCTCCTGTCTCCACCTCCCAAGCACTAGGATTACGGGCATATGCCACCCCTCCCAGTTAATATAACATTTTTTAAAGAACACAGGGCATCCGAAGGCTGGGCCTGCTTGAGAGCCTCTTATCTGCTACTTCTTCCTCACCTATCTAGACCCTTTTGGGCCCAACTGAAGTTTTTCCATCTCCAGGAAGTTTCCTGATTATTCATTCCTACTTCTGGGTCCCTGTAGTTTCATGCTGTGGACACACAGCCAGGCCTCTGCCCTGTGTTGATTCATGTGTCTGTTTCATGCCCCCCTCCACCATGCCTAGAGTTCCCAAGTGTGGAGTTTGTATGTTCTGGGTCTTCCATCTCCTTCAAAAATATTGAGGACACACAACTGGTGTTCAATTATTGCTTGGTCACAAATTAATAGATATCTGCCTCCCATAGCACCCAGGCTTCCCTGAGCCCTTAATTGCCTGGTTCCTTCCCCAGGTCCAAGTCCAACTCTATGGTAGCCTGTCTCCAACAACCATTCGAAGAGGTGAGAGAGCAAAGGACTTGATGCCACAAGAGCCACTGCATCATGAGTGACTTGCTGAATTGCTACATCACAGCAGTGCTCACTGCATTGTGTCGCATTTTCAGAACCACTCTGAAAATGGAACTGCACCCCACTCTACAGAGGAAGACACACACACAGTAGGAAGGGGTAGTAGTAACAGAACTGAAAACCAAGTGCTACTCTCCAGCATGACTGCATACAAACCATGTAAACTTGGGTCTTAGTTGCTTAACCTCTATGATCTTAAGTTTTCTTGTATGTAAAGTGGAAAGAATAATACCTACCTCATAGGGTGAATAAAAGGTAAATGAAACCAGCTATGGTGGTGCACATCTGTAATCCCTGTGCTTGGGAAGCTGAGACAGAAGGATCGCAGATTTGAGGCCAGCCTCAGCAACTTAGCAAACCCTTCAGCAACTTAGTGAGACCTTGTTTCAAAATAAAAAAAAAATAAGCACATAAAAAATAGGGCTGAGGGTGTAGCTCAGAGGTATAAGGCCCCTGGGTTCAATTCCCAGGAATATATACACACAACAACAGCAACAATGACTCTCAGAGCATTTGTATTCTGTGGCTTCATCAAAGGCAGGACCAGACCTGACCAGGATGGCTGTCCCCTGTGTGTTGAAGTAGTCTGTGAATGAATTAGTAAGTGAAAGAAATAACAAATGCTTGCAAAGTGCCCCTACAGTTCTAAGCCCAGAGCAGGAGCTCTCCAAATGTTCATTCCTTCCTAGTTTCCTGCCCTTGCCATCCTCTTTATCCCACCCAGCCCTTTCTGGCATGAATCCTTATCCAAACAGTGCCAGAATGGTGCAGAAGCTGCCAGGCCCTTCTGGTTGCAAGGGAAGGAAAATGTGCCACCCACTGTTTGGGGTGTTTGAGCATGGGATGGAGGCATGCCCAGGCTGGGGCTCCTTCTGCTGGACTCATTCTCAGGAATATAACTGGGCAAGGCTGGAGAAAGCTGTGCAAACCAGCAATTTGGGTGGTGGTCACTCATGGGTCTCTTTTCCAGAGCACTGAAGGGTGAGAGCCAAAGATGGGGCTTGCAGCCCAGTGTTCTCCCACAAAGTGACCTTGTATAAAGGAGTCAGGGAATCCAAGGAGGCCTAGAGGACGCCCACCTTTGGGGAAAAGGTAATGGGGCTTGACCTTCACACAAAATCTTGGAGTCTGTGTTTTTCAGAAATGTGAGGGACCCTGTATGTTGTCAGCACAAGCTCCAGAGGGCTGATTCCTCTTTAAGAAGGGACTGGCCCAAGTCTTGAACTCCCCAGTGGGTGTGGGGCTCACTACTTCCCTGCAGTGTTCATCCTCTGCTCATCCTGGTGGGAAGGGTTCAGCATTTGCAGAATCCAGGAGTCTCCCTGAATGGAGCTGAAAGAGACCCTGGTTCCCCTTGAGTTTTGGGAGCCCCAGGAGTAGGGTGTGTCTCCTTGCCCTCTTTCCTTGATCGCATTCAGATTTTCTTATGGGGTCCCAGGCATTCATACTTTCTCTCTTAGGTCTTCTTACTTCTCCAGCCCAAGTTGGCTGGGCTTCTGGCATTCAGAAACACCGTCCTGAGCTGTGCTTGGGCACAGGCTGTGCCTTCTGCAGAGCCACCGTGAAGAACAAAGAACATGTCTGCATTTTCTGTGGGACTCAGGGAAGATGATGCCCATCGTATAGCTCAGTGTACCTTAAGTAATGGCTCCCAGGATAAATTCCACCTAGAATTTAATGCCAGGGAAGATGTTTATGTCTCCCGAAAACTGGCCTTTTGTTCTGGCAGGGAGAACACTATATCCTTGTGGTTCTACTTTGGTCTGAGCTGCCAGGAACCTCAGAGCTAAATTTAATGATTAATTGCAACAACTTCAATATTTTTAGTGTAGAATGTAGCTCTTTCTTCTTTTCCCATTCACCAGGCTTCCCAAAGAGAGCACCGTAGTTGTCTGGAACAGAACCAGCTTGCTAAAATGCAGCTTACGGGTCCAATCTCAGACCTAAGGGATCAGAATCCTGGGGTGGGTGGGTGGGGGAGTCTTATGCATCCCGAGTTGATTCATATGCAAACTGAAATCTAAGACCCACTGCTATGAGTTATATTGATTTTTTTTTATCTCAAACATCCTCTAGTGCAGGCGTGCTTTAAACTGCTTTAATAGCTATTTGAGTGCAAGAGGATTTTTAAAAAATGTATAATATAACCAGGCTTGGTGGCCCAGGCCTATAATCCCAATACTTAGGAGGCTGAAATAGGAGATGGTGGGTTCGTTGCCAGCCGCAGCAACTTAGTGAAACCCTGTTTCAAAATAAAATAGGGTTGGGGTATAAATGGGAGGTAGAATGCCCCTGAGTTCAATCCCCAGTAACTAACATTCACACACACACACACACACACACACACACACACACACACACACTATGCTATATATTTAATTTAAATGAAAGATCTAACATTAAACCTCTGCACATAATTGTTGAAAACCATCTCATCTTAAGAATATATGATTGATGAGATTAAATTTAAGAATAAATTCTAAATTTAAAATACATCAGAGTTTATTGTAAAAAATACTTTTGTTAAAAAGTTATAAGAATACAGCTGGGCGTGGTGGTGCACGCTTATAATCCCAGCATTTGGGAGGCTGAGACCGGAGGCTCCGGGTTCGCAGTCAGCCTCAACTACCTAGTCAGGCACTCCGCAATTTAGTGAGACCCTGTTTCAAAATAAAGAATAAAAAATAGGACTAGGGGCATAGCTTGGCGGTAGAATGCCCCTGGGTTCAATCCCCAGTACCTAAAAAAAAGTTATAAGAATAAGTAAAAACTATTAGGGCTAGGACATTAAAAACTATTAGGGCTAGGATGTTAGCTCAGTGATAGAATACTTGCCTAAGCATACATGAGGTCCCATGTTCAATTCCCAGTACTGCAAAAAGAAAAAGGAAAAAATACTTAATAAACCACAATAACTATTCTTAAAAAGTCAAACAAAATTGCATCATGCAGTTAATAATTTTAATTTCCCATGTTATGCATTTCCACAATAGGATATAGAGAAATTTTGTATTTAAGTAAATTCTGCAGTGGAATACTATACAGCTGTGGAAATGAATGAGGGAGTTTATAAAGAAAGGAAAAGATATCCAAGATATTTCATCAAATGAAAAGAAGGAGCAGAATAGCATGTGTAGGATGCCAGCTTTTGTGAAAAATAGGGGGAGGTGCGAATATATATTTTGCTCACTTACATAGGTGTAAAGACACCCCAGAAGGTTTCCTAATACACTAATGGCAGTTTGTGTGAGAGGTAGTGGGAACTGCGTGGATCTTAGATGGCGTGAAAGAAAACCTTTCACCATATGCTTTTATTCGTTTTTGAACTTTATGAATATATTCCACATGTGAATATTCCAGATTCAAAAAAGGCAATCTATATGTGATCAAAAGATACTCTACTCTTAGCACAGCCAAGACAGGTGTTTGGAGCCACTCAGTTTCCTCTGTGTCAATCCTTACCTCACACCGCTTTACCCAGGACAACCTCCTCTGAAAGGGCCCCTGGAGCTCATGGCTTCGGGCAGGATGAGCTATAACCACAGAAGAGCACAAAGGGGATGGAGAGAGTGCCGTTGTTTTTCAGCTTCTAAGAATGTTGATGTTCTGTGTGCAGGCTCGGGAAGGCTTTTCCATCTGTGACAGGCTCCGAGGCCGCAGGATGCCATTTGTTAGACTGCTAGGGCTACCATCACAGACTACCACAGACCGGGGGCCTAAACCACAGGAAGATATTTCCTCACAGTTCCGGAGGCTGGGAGGAGATCAAGAGACCAGCAGGGTTGCTTTCCTCTGAGGTCTCTCTCCTTGGCTCACAGGTGGTTGCCCTCTCCTTGCCTCTGTGTGTGTGTGTGTGTGTGTGTGTGTGTGTGTGTGTGTGTGTGTGTGTGGTGTTACTAGGGATTGAACCCAGGGGCATTCTACACTGCCAGTCCTTTGAAAAATTTTTTCAATTTACTTTTTGAAACAGGATCTTGCTTGGTTACTGAGAATCTTGCTAAGTTGCTGAGACTGGCCTCAAACCTGCGACCCTTCTGTCTCAGCCTCCCAAGTACTGGGATTACAGACTTGCGCCACCACGAACAGCTCTCACGGCCTCTTCATGTGGTCTTTTCTCGGTAGGCTCTCATTCATCTCCAGTGTCTCTGTGAGTCCAGATTTCCTCTTCTTAAAAGGACACCAGTCAGATTGGATTAGGGCCCACCCTAATGGCTGGATGTTACACTGATTACCTCTGCAAAGGCCATTTCCAAATACCATAACAATAAACAAGCATGATCAGAGTTTGAGGACTGAGGCTTTGGATTCAAACCTTGGCTCCCATCTGAGTCAATGCTGGAACCATATCCGGTCTGGTAAGATGTGGTTAAAATATCTTGTGGTAAAGCAGGATGGGAAGTTCAAGAAGACGAGAGAGAGAGAGAGAGAGAGAGAGAGAGAGAGAGAGAGAGAGAGAGAGAGAGAGGTATAAGGAGGAACTTAGGGAAAGGAAGAAAATAAGAAGCAGAGGGAAAAGTAGGAGGGAGTCAGTAGGGAAGCCTCAGCATCCCCCTCCCCCCAAAGAACAGCTCACTGGGACCCCTACAATGAAAGGGGTGACTCGGGGTGTTGTCTTCCCAGCTCCAGCCTCAGTGCTTGGCTCTGCTTCTCTCTGGAATTCTGGAGCCCTTGCCAGACTTGGTCCTAAATGAGCTGATGCCTCTGGACACCTGGCTCCCCAGCTTTAGAGTAGGAAGAAGTGACTGAGTTTATTTACAAGCCCCTCCATTTTATGAAGGAGAAGAGGAAATTCCTGAATGAGAAATTTTTTTTTTTTTTGTGGTACTGGGGATTGAACCCATGGACAAATGGGTTCTACCAGTCTACCTCTGAGCTATACCCCCAGCTCTACTTTACTTTTTAGTTTGAAACAGGACCTCACTAAGTAGCCGAGGCCCTCCCTAAATTACTGAGACTAGCTTCAAACCTGCGATCCTATCTCAGCCTCCCATGCACTCCCATTGCCCCTCTAAATGAGCCATCATGACTGAGGGATTGCCCTGGAATGCTCATGTCCCTGGGGGATCCGGCAGCAAATCAGCATCGGGGCCTATCTCCTTCTCAGCATATAGTTTACACTCTGGGGTTCTTTCTCTCAGGTCAGAGGTAGGGGCTTCCCCAAGGGCATGAGGCTGACACTTGGGATTGGGAGCAATAATGGAGCAGACACCTCCCAAGGCGGGCTGCAGGTGGGCAAACAGATACAACATACCTTGGGGCATTAGAAAAGGTAAGTCAGGGAGGCAGAGATGTTTTGGGAAGACTGTCCTGAGCAAGGAAGAAGAGAGGCATAAATCATGACTTAACACCCCTGATAAATACTGCTCTGATATTTCAGAGTTCTGGCTGTAGCGTAACTGCTGGGCCTGTGACGGACGGATGGATGGGGTGCTTGGAATGATGGAGCATCTTTCCAGGCTCCTGGATGATGCTGGCCTCTTTTACGCTCAGTGTCTATAACAAGGACGACCCTGTAATGAAAGATAGTGCAGGGATGGTAGGATCAACCTATCTCCCTTACATCTTCCCTGGCAATGGGAGACCTCAGGGTAGGTCTCAGAGCCAGAGAGCTGAGCACCCAGCCCCTGGAGCACAGAGAGGACCCAGGGCTCAGGCCTCCTTTCCCACCACAGGGACATTGCCACCCCTTAGCCACAGCGGGTTCAGAGCGACTTTGGTCCCTCACCATTAGCACAGCAGAGAGGTATCATTTATTTCAATCCACTTTCATTTCCTGTGACCCGGGAGCCTGCTCCACACACATAGAAGTGAGTGCCGGGCTATGGGATCCAGGACTGACCCCCTGGAGTAGGGTCCATCCACTGGGGGAAGGTAAGTCATCCCTGGACACAAGTTCTTCTCATGGAGGAAATAGCTGATCCCACAGTGGCCTCGGATTTGCTGGGATCACTCAAGGATCTATTTTCTACTCCCTGACCTCAGTCCTGTCCTGACATTCAGAAAAACTTTTTCTCAATATTCTTTCCCACCTCTAAGCATTGACTTCTGCACTGAGCTCATCCAGGAATACTTTCAGCCCCTCTAGTCCTCCAGCACATTCTTTCTCATCCTGCAAAAGTCAGACTCCAGCTCTGCCTCCTCTAGGAAGCCCGTTTTGACCGCTCCAGGCTGCACCTAATTCTTCCTTCCCCAGCTCCTCTGTGTTTACCATGCAAACCTAAGCATTTTGCTCATATCTGACTGCTTTATGGGTTTCGATTCCCAACAAAAACTATAAACTTTGTGCGTGCAATACTGGGAACTGAACCCAGGGCCTTGTGCATGCTACCCAAGTGCTTTGCTACTGAGTCGCATCGCCAGCCCCTTTTATTTTATTTTGAGACAAGGTCTTGCTAAGTTGCTCAGGCTCAAACTTGTGATCCTCCACACCTGGAACAAAATTGTAAATTTCTTAAAGTATGATCTTAACTTTTACAGCGAGTACCTGCCCTGCCGTGCCTCTCGCACCAAGTAGATGCTCAATAAATGGAAACTGAATGATTGCCTTGAATTGGAGTATGAAGCTCTTTCCCGCCAAGCTGGGTATTCGCCAAACACAAAGAAGTCACTTTCATTGGCCAGCACAGGGAACTGGCACGGGGTGTGAGGAGAATGGGTTCCAATGAAGCTGGCCAGTTCAATTCATTAAAACTAAACTGGCTCTCTCAGTTGTGGTTGGCAAGGCAAGCCTGCCCAGATGTTGGTGTGTTGGTGTTAAGCTCCGTGAGTCTTTTGTGTGTGTGTGTGTGTGTGTGTGTGTGTGTGTGTGTGTGTCTACTGAGGATTGAACCCAGGGGCATTCTACCTCCAAGCTATATCCCCATTCCTACTTTAGGTTTATTTTTAAACAGGTTCTTGCTAGGTTGATGCAAGTCTTACTACTTGCTGAGTTTGTCCTGGAACCCGCAATTCTCCTGTCTCAGCCTCCCGAGTACTGGGAATACAAGCATGCACCACCACGCCCAGCTCTTTTTTTTGTTTTTGAAATAGGGTCTTGTTTGCTTAGTTGCTAAGGGTCTCATAAGTTGTTGAGGCTGGCCTCAAATCTACACTCCTCCTGTCTTAGCCTCCCAAGTACTGGGATTGCAGGCACGTGCCACCACACCCAGCTTCCCTCCCTGACTCTTGCATGGATCTCCCCACAGATACCAGCATCCCATCCCCTGTGTAGATCCAGACAGGATGCTGTCATGGGTCTCTGCTTCCTTCCTTCAGAGCCTCTGGAGAGCCCAGGGCCGGGAGGCCTGGCTGCTTCCTCTGTGGGTTCAGGAGGTGACCCCCCAGCCTGCTGTGCTTCTGGTCCAGCTGAGGGGTAGCAGCACTGAAGGAGGAGATGGGGTCCCTGGGAGAGGTTTCAGGGGTGTAAGCATTGTGGCAACCACTTCTGTGGGGCCTGGCTACTCACTCCCACTCTCCCAGCTCTGGCTAGCAGGAAGCCCTGTGGGCTGGATACACACTGAACCCGCTTCCCTCCGTCCTCTTCCCAAATGCCGTCCACCACCTCTACCCGTGCAGGCTTCTCATTTGACACTGGAGACATTTCTTTCTTTTTCTTTCCTTCTTTTTATTTGGGGTGGGGGGGTCGGTACTGGGGATCGAACCCAGGGGCATTTTACCTTTGAGCTACACCCAGCTCTTTCTATTTTGCATTTTGAAGCAGGGTCTCACTAAGTTGCTGAAGCTGGCCATGAACCTGTGACTCCTGTTTCAGACTCCCAAGTATTGGTATTACAAGCTTGAGCTACCTCACCTGCCTAAGCCGTTTCTTATTCCCACAAATTCTGAGCTTGTACTGTCCAGGCCCACGCACCCAAGGAGGGATATATGTGTCCTTTGGAAAAGGAGATGACATTATGCTTACACCAGTATTTAACCACCCTCCTCTCCAGGAAGTTCATCGTTATATCTGACCTAAATCTCAGTGTAGCTAAGCCCAGTTTGCTCACTGTCCTGCACAGATCTTGGCTCTGGTCCTGAAGCTCATTTCCTCACCTCCTCTTCTCCAGCTGTGCGGCCAGGATAGGGTCGTCCTGTGACCTCGCTTTAAATATCAGAGCCTGAGGAACGGCTTTCATCGTCCCCGCCAGTTAGTTCCATCTGTCTTAATTACATTTTTTATTTTGTCACTTACCGTCACTTTGTATTTCCTTCAGTGGCTGAGCGCACTGAGGAGGGCTTAGGGGGTCCCTGCCCTTCTGGGCCACTTGGTGGTTCCTGGCTTCGTCACTCAGGACTGGCAAATTGCTGGCACCTGCCCTGGGGCTTACTGCAGAGCACACTAAATAAATCACCACCCTCACCCTCTACCCCAACTAAACCGCCTTGGCTGTGGCTCAAGGCCCTGATCTGGGACGTCTCCAGTGCCAACTCCTCCAGCCAGCTGCCCGCCTGCCTACCTGCTGCCTGCTGTGGGTTTCAGGGTGACCTGGGGCTTGTCTCCAAAACACTGCAGGAAGCTGCGAGTCTACCAGGCTGCCCTGTGCTGGGCACCTGTTCAACTGGCCTCTTGCCCGGCTCCATCCCTTTCTGAACTTGCTGCACCATGCAAGAGGCTCCTTTGCCCCAGAGTCTCCACACCCACTTCCACCACCCGGGGTAGGCAGGAATGGGGGAGGGCAGAGAGAACCTAGAAGGCAAGTGGAGGCCAAACAGGACATAAAGGGAGAAATGACACTGGTACCATCATAGCCTTTCACTGTCACTTATTACCTGGGGAATTCATGAAATCAAACACATCTAGGGGTAGCTTTGGGGGTTTTGTTTTTGTTTTGGTGGTACTGGGGACTGAACTATATCCCAGTCCTATTTTATCTTATTTTTAATTTTAATTTTGAGTACTGGGATTGAACCCAGAGGCATTCTACTTCCAGGATACACCCCTAGCCCATTCTTTTTTTTTTTTTTTTTTTTTTTTTTTTCAAAATGGTCTTGCTTAGCTCCTATGGCTGGCCTTGAACCTGTGATCCTCTTGTCTCAATCTCCCAAGTACTGGGATTAACTGCTCCTGGCTGGTAGAAGTTTATTTCTTGTTTCTGCAAAGACCGCAGCTCCTGTGGTATTTCTGTAACTGCTGGCATCTTGTTCTCATGCCAGCCAGTAGGAAGGGGTGATAGTGACCATTATCAGGTGGCATTCAGCCCTCTCTCCTGCCGCTTGGCTAAGCTCTCACTTCATTACAGGGCCTGGAAGCCTTGGCGCTGCATTTCTCAGGCTCCTTTCCCACTGGGCTCTTGGCTGTGACTAGTTCCAGACAATGAGTGTGCTGTTCAGAAGACGGAATGAAGGCTCAGGTCATTGTTCCTTAAGCAGCAGAGGCACCTGGCCTGCAGCCTCTGGCCTAAAGTAGGGTTTGGATTTTTGGTTTTTTGAATTTTTATTTTGGCACTGGAGATAGAACCTAGGGGCATTCTACCTCTGAGCCCTTTTTATTTTGAAACATGGTCTCACTAAGTTGCCAAGGGCCTTGGCTGGTCACATAGTCTGGCCTTGAAACTGCGATCCTCCTGTCTTAGCCTCCCAAGTACTGGGATTATAGGCGTGCGCCATCGTGCTCGGCCCTGTCAGATTAACTTCTGATGCCCAGAGTCTAGCCCTCTAGACAACCCCAAATCCACCCTCCACTCACACTCCACCCCCTGCCCTTACCGGGTTACCGGGTTTCTTGTGCCTCTGAAACACTACAAACAGTGTCCCCTCTTCCAGAACACTTCCTCTGCCGTCCTTCCCCAATTCTCACCCGTCGAGCCCTACCAGGCACCACCTCCTCCAGAAAGCTTTTCCCAATCCTAGAAGGGAGGCTGAGACCCCTCGGAGCTCCCCCAGCCTCCCTGCTTCCCTCATCACATTTCCTCCTCAGAATGTGCCAGGGACCGGCAGCAGCACTCCTGGGAGCTGGTTGGAGGCGCAGACTCCCTGGCCCACCTGGACCTGCTAAATCAGGGTGCGTGGTTCAGCAGGATCCCCAGGCCGTCCTGTGTATACCCACCTCCAGGAAGTGCTGCCGTCACACCTCTGATTGCAGAGACTGGGATCATCCTTCTGGTCTTATATCTACTACCAGAATGTTCTAAGGGCAAGAAACAATTCTTATTATTTTTACCCCCTCCCTTCTTCCCCAGCATGGTTGCCAAATTTAGCAAATAAAAACAGGACAGCTGAGCCCATTGTGCATGCTTGTAATCCCAGTACTTGGGAGGCTGAGACAGGAGGATCACAGGTTTACGGACAGCCTCAGCAACTCAGTGAGACTTTCGGTGGCCTAGGGAGAGCCTGTTTCAAAACAAAAAAATAAAAAATGAAAAAGGGCTAGAAGTGTAGCTTGAGAGTAGAATGCCCCTGGGTTCAGTCCTGAGTGCCACCATAAATAAATAAATAATAAATAATAAAATTTTTAAAAAGATGGGGGTGTAGCTTGGAGGTAGAATGCCACAGAGTTCCATCTCTAGTACCAAAAAACAAAAACAAAACCAAACAGGACACCCCATTAAATTTGAATCTTGGATAACTAATTAGCAACTCTTTTAGTATAAATATGACTGGTAAAATATTTGAAACATAGTTATACTATGAAATGATTTGTGTACTCAGGGGTGGTGGCACAGGCCTGTAATCCCAGTATTTGGGAGGCTGAGACAGGAGGTTCACAGGCTTGAGGCCAACCTTGGCAATTTAGCAAGATCCTGTTTCAGAATAAAAAACAAAATAGGGCTGAAGGTATAGCTCAGAGGTAAAATGCCCCTGAGTTCAATCCCCAGTACAACAAAAGTAAACAAACAAAAGATTTGTGGTTTCTCCGAAATCCAAATTTAATCTACACTTTAATTTGTATTAAATTTCTATCTACTTTATATTTTATTTACAAACCTATCCAGGAAACTGGCCCACATGCGAGTGCCCCATACATGTTTACTGAATGAAGGCTAATGGGACGAGCCAGTGTGAGCCTCAGCTGGAGCCAAGTACCTCGCCCGCCCCGCCTCCCTCCCAGGGTTGCTGCTAAAATAAAACTGGCGAGAAGCGCTTTAGAAACCCTGAAGCTGTGTGCAAATGTGTTTGTTATTACAGTCCTTGCCACCATTGCCATCACCCGAATGGCCCCGCACACATCTAAGCCAGACTTTTTGAGCATTTGTGGATGTCAGTAATTCTTTTATATTGCTCGGATCAATCTGGATTTAGCACATTAAGACAGATGACATTATATTGTAATCATGTTATTACTATTATTATCACCACTACTGATATGACTACAGTATGCTACTTTATTATTTTCCCCGAAGAGAATTTTATGTTCTCGTCAGTGATGTCGCTGTAATACTGAAAGCCGGGCCCTCCCCCGGGGCTCTGGGTAGCCTCCGCCTGGAAGCTCTGCCACCGCTGGGGAACTGTAGCCCCCGGTGCTGGTTGGAGACTTCGGGGGACACCGAGACACAAGGTTAACTTCTGAGGCAAATATAGGTCAGCAGTTCCCAGAGTGTGGTCCTTGTTACTGGATACTGGTACTATCCGGGAGCTTGTTCGAAATGCAAATTCTTAGATTCTGCTCCAGACCTCTTGAATCAGAAACTCCGAGCGTGGGGCCCAGCAATCTGCGTTTTAACAAGGTCTCCAGCTGACTTGATGATCCCACAGCCTGAAAATCACTGATCTAGGCAGATGCTAGAGGACGTGGTGAAGCTCTGTGACAACTCTAATTCTATTATGTTCACTGGGATCCAGAGAGATAGAGCCCGGGGAGCAAAGGAGAGCAGAACACCAGGGGAGAGAAGAGTACTGGCAGTCTTGGTGTCAGATGCCATGGTCAGGGTTCTCCCTGAGTCCCAGGTTCCCCAGGGGAAAAGTGAATGTCCACAGGCGGAGATGGGGTAGCAAATGGAATGTCAGGTGCAAAGGTCCTGGGGCATGGCAGCAAAGTTAGAGGAGAGAGTAGATTTTCAGGTTCAACTGGATTCTGTGATAGGAGGGAAGATGGTTCAGAGCCAGAGCATGGAAGCCCTTAGATGCCAAGGGACCTGCTGAGATTTTACACAGCAGAGTTTGAAGGCTCTGAAGGTTTTGGAACAGGAGAGGGGTATGGTCAGAGCTGAGCTTGGGTAGCATGGAGAGGGTGAGATGAGCTGGGAGCACAGCAAGGTGGCTTCAGTCAGGGCTGACTCTTCCACCACACACATGGGCCCTGGGTTATGCAACATGTCATCTGTGGTCCTGGCTCTCAGGGCAAAGTTGGTGTCCTTCATGAAGATGTCATGTTTTTTACTCAGAACATTAGAAAACAAAAATAAAAACAAAAACCAGAGCCAGGTGTGGTGGCGCAGCTTGTAATCCTAGTACTTGGGAGGCTGAGACTGGAGGATCCGGGTAAGGCCTGGCTGGCTGACTCTGCAGTTTCCCCCAGCTGGGGGTTTGGGACTTGTGACCACCACAATCAGGAGGGCTCCTGGGCAGGCCTTAGGCCCAGAACTTCCTAGCAGAGGCTTCAGTCTGGTAGCCGCTCTTGCATGGACTCAGGGGGTAATAGCAGACAGAAGGCTACCCTACCCCTGCCTGCCTCCCTGGCCTAGGAAGAAGAGGTTGCCCTTGGATGGAGTCTCCTTAAGGTCAGGAGGAGGAAGCAGGGGTG
Source organism: Graphiurus murinus (assembly GCA_004027655.1). NCBI lineage: Eukaryota > Metazoa > Chordata > Mammalia > Rodentia > Gliridae > Graphiurus > Graphiurus murinus. Next base: position 76,162 of record PVLC010000728.1, read on the forward strand.
AGGAACAAGGGAAAAAATATTAAGCTGGGCATGGTAACACACATCTGTTATTCCAGTACTCAGGAGGCTGAGGCAGGAGGATCACAGATTCAAAGCCAGTTTTAGCAACTTAGCAAGACCCTCTGCAATTTAGTGAAACCCTGTTTCAATATAAAAAATAAAATAGGAACCAGGCGTGGTGGCACACATCTGTAATCCTAGTACTTTGGAGGCTGAGACAGGAGGATTGCAGCTTGGAGGCCAGCTTCAGCAATTTAGCAAGGATCTCAGCAACTTAGTGAGATTCTGTTTCCAAATAAAAAGAAAAAGGGCTGGAGGTGTAGCTCAGAGGTAGAAAGGCCCTGGGTTTAATCCCTAGTAACACACACACACACACACACACACACACACACACACGATTTGTAGCTCTCCTATTCATGTTTCCCCTACCCCACCCCTGCCTTGGGGGACTGAAGGGCTCACTCTTTCTTGGAGGAGCATCACATTTCATGGCCATTTGTGGATCAGCAGTTTGGGGAGCACGGGGGTACAGTGCCCCCTCCAGTGGTTCCACAGGCAGTGAGCACCACTGGCAGGGCCTTGGGCAGGGAAGCAAGGACACCACACATCCCCAGTTGACAGCAGAAAACACTTATCCCTGAGCACAGTGGGGACACCCCACGGGGAGCCCAAAAGTCGCTGCATGTTTGGGGCAGGGTGTCTTTGCATGGGAGTGGCCCTTCCCTGGCAAGCAGGGTGAGGGACAATGAATGACGGCTGTGGCTGTGGCTGTGGCTATGGTTCAATTGCTGGGCACATTAAGCGCGGGAGACATGAATTGCATGTGCAGAAACCCTGATGTAAGACAGGCGCCCCATAAGGGCCCGTTGACAAATGAATGTTCCATAAATGGGCATTGAGTAGTCACTGTGACCCAGGGTCTTTTGTAGGCTTTGTCCCCTTCTCCCCACTCCCTCGGGGACAGAGTCATTGATGTCTGCAGGTTGTGGGAAGTACCTCCCCTGCTTTCCGTGGTCTCGAGCTCTGATAGGGTATTCCCTGGGAAGGGCTGCATACATTCCCACTTTATAAAGCCAGACTGTGGAGACTTTGCCACTAACTCTCATGCGCACGGTAAAGCTGGAGAAGCAGAAGTCGGCTGGTGGAGAGCGACAGGTCCAGATCACAAAGTGAGCTGGGGACACGGTCAACACTAGAACCTGGTGTCTGCCTGCGTCCTGGCACTTGTCCCTTCACACTACACTTTTGATCTTTAGGACCATTCCAGAGGGGTGAGGAGAGGACCAGCTAGAAAGGGCACCCTGACACCACGGGGCCTGAGCTCCAGGGCTTCAGATCTCCCTGTCCCTCAGTCCCCCAGCAAAGAACTCACCCTCTCACCCCAAGGACCTCAGGCTCTTGAATCACATGGCCCACGTCTTTGGTCAGTGGATGGAGGCCGGCAGTCCCATCTTGGGCAGCATGGTTCCTAAGGACAGAGTCTGGAGCCAGACTGCTGGGTTCACCTTCCTGTTCTTCACTTACTACGTATGCTGACCTTGGGCAAGTCTCTTCATGTTACAGTCTACATTTCTTATCTCAAAATAGAGATACTATCTCGTAGGGCTGCTAGAGGATGAAATGAATTTTTGTCCAGAACCCAGAACAGTGTCCTGCACACCATAAAAGCTAGGTATATAAAGTTTAGTATATAAAGTGCTAATGTAGTTTGGGTTTCCTGGAAGCAGCCCAAAACAGAGATTCAGGTGCATCGGATTTATTGAGGAAGCCCTCTAGGGAAAAAGGGAGGGAAGGGCTTCAGGAAGGATGTGGTCCCTGCTGGGTCTGGACACCAGGAGTCCCACAGAGTCGGTCTCACCTCAAGGCAAGGGATCCGGAAGGGATTAAGGAGAGGATGCAGCCTATACTGCTCAGTCCTTGTCTACAGGATGCCTCAAGAAACAGGGAAGAGGTGAATCCTATATGCCCAGGGCAGTTCTGGAGAAGGGGGAGACTGTGAGCTTTGAGCTGTGAGCCGCAGCCGGGCATGGGTACACAGGCGGGGCAAAGGAGATTTCCACGGCATTGGCCCAGAACAGAACACTAAGACCTCTCCCCAGCTCCCTTTGCTTGACAGAAGGGAAGGTGCTGTCCTTGGTCCTGACCCTTCTCTTCTCCTTCCCCCAGGGCTGGGCTTCCTCTCCTATCCCATCCCCTATCAATCAAAACTGTCAGAAAAAGCTAGAGAACCTCAAGGGCATCCTCACCCCCCCCACAGCACTACCTATCAGCTCTTCCCAGTCTCCCCTTAGAGGAAGGCCCTCCTGAGGACGCCCAAGTGCCCTGAACCCAGGAGCCTCTGACAGACAAGGGCCCAGTTTCCTGAGGTAGCTTGACCTTTGCCCCTCCACCCACCACCCCCTCCAGGTCCCTTGGGGTGGGGACTTCACCATGCAGGAATTTTCTATCACACCATGAGTGCCTCGGAGGAAAATCGGCAAAATTAATTGGAAATTAAAGTCACCAAATGAGCACTGAATTAAGAAACCATTAACTCCAAATGATTGCTGGAAGGGAGCGGAAGTTAATTACAAAGGCTGCTTGGTTATTTTGTGTGTTTTCTGCATCACAGTTATCATCTTAGGTCCTGATGCCTGAGTCTGATTAGCATCCCGTGGCTATCCCTGTGGCTGCTGGGAGTGGTGTGGCCCTCCCCCAGTGTCCAATGGACCAACTCCAGCATCCAGGGAGCCTCCCCCCGCAGGAGATCAGGCCTCTCCACACACTCCCTGCCTGGTCCCCGGCAGCACCTTCCCACAGCTGCTCCTGCCTCAGTCCCCTCTAAGGGAAGTCATTGGCAGTGGTACCTTAGAGAGTCCCTGCCCACGCATTATCATCACATAATGGGCATCACCATCCACCTCATTAGGCTCTGCTGGGGATCAGTATTAAATGGGATAAAATGGAAGAAGCACATGGCTTATTAGCCAAGGGGGCTGTGGGAGAAGGAGGAGCTGACTGCCTGCCGAGAGTACCTTCCAGAGGTGCCTGAAAGTGACTGTGGGCTAGCGCTCCTCTCCTCCTAGTAGAGATGACTATTAGAATGGAAGTTTCATGAAGGCAGGGAGTTTGTTTTGTTCATGGTTCTACCACAATAAATATTTGTTGAATGACTGAGTGAGTTGGAACCCCCATGTCACTTCACCAGGAGCCAAGGGATAGAAACTGTTTTGAATTATCTTCCCTCAACTGAAGGACAAGGCTGAGTCCATCATTATCAGTGGTTCTTTGACAAAACCTCCTCAATGGCACCCTATATTTTATTTCATCTCCAACTCCCACCTCCATTCTTGTTTGTTTGTTTGCTTGTTTGTGCTGGAGATCAAACCCAGGGGCATTCTACCTCTGAGCCATACTCCAAGTCCTTCCTTTTTTATTTTTTTTATTTTGAAACAGGGTCTCACTAAGTTGCTGAGGCTGGCTTCAAACCTGTGATCCTCTTGTCTTAACCTTCCAAGTACTGATATTACAGGTGTGTGCTACCACACCTGACTTGCTTACATTCTTTGCTTTATATCCCAGAGTAACTTTTCTAAACTGCATATCTGGTTACATTCCTCCCCAGTGCAGCACTTGTCCATGACTCTTGCTGCCTACAGAGTAAACAGGAAAAGTAGAAAATGTCCCTTGCCTACTAGCATTGGAGACTCTCAGCCCTACCCTTCCTCCAGGAAGCCCTCTCCAGCCACCTGAGCCCATCATGAACCTGACTTCTCCCTTCTATGACTTCCTGTGTCATGAATTTAGCATGCAACTACATATTTGGACTCTTCATTTAGTGTCCCATGAGTAGTGTCCTCCTATATTGATTATAAACTCCTTGAGCAAATGGATTTGTATTTCCTTAGGGCTCCCACAGAAAACCCAGGCAAGGCTTGAGAACATAGAGACCTCATTACAAAGGACATTGGTCAATTAATTCATTGGTTTCCCTTTCTCTACTCCCACACCACATGCTCTTATCACAACTCTCTGCATATCTCTGTTTGGTAATTCCCACACTGTCTTGTAAGCATTGATTTTTCTCATCTGGTCTCATCCCCTGGCCTTGGGATCTTTGAGGACAGGGGACAAGTGCTCCTTCTCTCTGAATCCCCAGCAGCCTGCTCGGTGCCTCGGTGAATGAGATGCTGAAGGGATGGCTTGCTGGAGACCTTTCCTCACCACGCAGTCTGACAGCACCTTATCTGGACCTAACATGGCATTACTTCTGCACATACTCATTTACTCATTTATTGGTTCAGCAACTGTTTATTAAACATCGACTATGTGTCAGATACGAGATATTGGAGAGAGAGCAAGGGAAGGACACGCAGCTTAGATATCTTTATTTCTCTGTCATACAGCGAGTTTCTCCAGATGGAGAACGTGTCTGAATCCCTTCCATGGATCCAGCTCTGACTGCAGTGCTTGGACACAATGCATTCGCCAAGTTCTACTGATTAATTAGGAATGCATCTAATTGGGTTCATCCCTCTTTGAAGCCTGTGATCTCCCCCTGGTCCTTCAGGATTTTAGAGGACCTGGCATTACAGTGAGGTTAGAGTCGGAGAAGCCGGGCAAAGGCCGGCTTCCTGGGAAGAGGATTTTATTCAGTGAATATGGCCTGACATATCCTGTTCTCGAGGAGGTCTAGTCTAAAAAGAAGACAGAGATGGACCCACGGGGGTGAGAGCAGGTTGGAGGGAGAGTGAGACATTGTGCAGCCCAGGTGAGAGGATGGGTTCTTCTGTCCTGGAGGGGGGAGGGGACTCTTCAGGGGAGGGGTTTGTTGATCTGGGCAGTGGGTTAAAAGTGTGCCAGGCAGACCAAGTGGGAAGGACAAGTACATAGACAGGTTGAAGATCTGAGGCATTTGGGGAGCTGCTGGTGTTAGCTCGAGGTTTCCCGAGGGTGGGAGGTGAGGCTGGAGAGGCAGACATAAGACGCAGCACAGCCTTTGTCACATGTACTCTGGGAGCGACTGGACCATTGTTATCACACCCTGAGAAGACAGCAGAGAAGGGGAAAATGGCAGACCAAGAGGGAGAAGCAACACAAATCCAGCAAGTGTGAAATGTTTATCTGCCATCTTGTCTGGCCAGCATCCAATCTCCCTCCCTCTGGCAGGACCACATTCCTCTGAAGAACATCCCTCTGCCACCCCGTCTACTACATGTCCCTCACTGGGCCAATCACCGTAACCCACTTCCCTAGTCATCATGATTGGCTCATAGATGATCATGTGATTCCATCTGAGCTGCTGAGAGTGGGATCTGGGCCTTTTTGTTAGACCAAAGGGGCTGTCCCTTTCTGCCAAGGGTGTCAGAAGGATAGACCGGCAGAGGCTGCTTGGAAGGCTCTGCCTACCTCATGGTAAAGGTCTACCTGAACAAAGCCAACACTGAGGAATGCAGAGCCCAAAGTTGACATGTGGCTGAGTTTTGATGGCATCACCTATGTGCTAGGAGCATTAAGAGGTACTTCTGGAACTTTCAGCAGACTTTTTAAAAAATTAAGCTAATTTTAGATCAGTTGAAAAATCCCTAAAACACTGAGAGAGGTTATAAAGACATTTGAGTCTCCTAGGGGTGAATTCTGGGTTAGCTGAGTCGGGTGGTTTTGGGAAACATCTGTGAAAAGGGTCCAGGGAATACCACTGAGTTAGTATTAGAGGAGAGCAGTTTGAACTTGAAGAGATGAGATGGACATAGGACCCACATGAGTGAGGAAGCCTATTTATCCAGCAACTGAGGGAGCTAAGGAAAGATCCCATCCTGGGATGAGATGGGAGGGGTGGGTAGAGATAAAGGGAATTGTTTGGAGACTAATACAGGATTAGGCTCCAAACAAGTCTTCTGCCCAAAAGGGAATAAACTGGAGCGGGAGCTCACAACATTTTTTTTTTATCTGTAAGGGGACAGCTAGTAAATATGTAGCCTGTGTGAGCCATTCAGGCTCTATTGCAACTGCTCAGCTCTGCTGGTGTAGAGCAAAAGCAGCTGCAGACAATAAATAAACAAGTGAATATGGCTGAGTTCCAACAAAACTTTATTTACAAAACCAGGTGGTGGGCCAGACATGGCTGTGGGCCATTGTCTGCTGATCCCTGCACTGGAGAATGTAGATAAGACCTTTGGTGTGCTAGACTTGTGCTATGTCAGCAGAGTCATGTGAGCACAGAAGAGCATCTGGAACTTGTAAATCACCTTTTTAATTCATTCCTACTTTGGCTGCCATACCATAGAGGAATTCCTCAGCTGGGTGGCAAGGGGGACAGTAGAGGGGATTTTAGTTCCCATTATCCCTCCAGATCTTGGTTTAAGAATTCATCCTTTAGCCAGGCCTGGTGGCACCCACCTGTAATCCCAGTACTTGGGAGGATGAAACAGGAGGATCACAGGTTCAAGACCAGCTTCAGCAATTTAGTGAGGCCCTCAGCAACTCAGCGAGATCCTGTTTCAAAATAAAAAATAAAAAGAATTGAGGGTGTAGTTGAGAGGTAGAATGACCCTGGGTTCAATCCCCAGTACCAAATAACAATAACAATAATAATAGTAATAATTCAGCCTTGAAGCAAAAAGGGAAGAATCAAAGATAGCAGGTGATAGGAAGTAGTGGCCAGTACCATGGACAGCACCACTCTCTGGACACCAGCATTGACTTAGAAAGTCCCATTCTCAAAATAGAGAAGTCTTGTGCCCCAGGGCGGGAAGGCAGATTTTCTATCTCTTTCCATGAGGTGAATGAGAAAAAAAAAAAAAAAAGCCCTGGATATCCTAGAGGTGTTCCAAGTCCCTGGGCGCTAAACTCCACTGCCAGACCCCTGGGACTATGTAACCAGTGAGAATGAACCTTTTTTTCCTAAAAGACCTAAAAATAAGCCACATTCCATGCTGGTATCTAGGTGAAGTCGCCAAAAGGTGTGCCTGGAAGGGATCTTGAAAAAAAAAATCACTTTTGCTCTCAGTGTCGCCTCTTTCTCACCTGTCACATGGAGATAATAATCACCTCCCTGCCTTGCTCACAGGGTCATTATGCTTATTGAAGGAGACAATGGACAGAAAAGTGCTATGAGCTGCAGAAAGATGAGAAGAATTCCGAGTCCAAATGCCCAGTTCAGCCCCTGATCTGCCAAGACTCTAATTCCTTTCTTTCTTGTTGTTAAAAATAATCTCCATTTTCTTTCCAAGAGATGAGGAGGAAGAGTCAAGGGTGTTTCCAACCTCCCCATGGGCGATGTTTTTGATTGCTTACCCGGCACCCATCTTCCCAGTCATTTCTCCCACGCACAAAGCCTAGGTTATGTTCAGGGACAACTGTGTTCTCTGGCAGGTGACAGGTTTCATTAGGGCAGCCAAAGTAGTCCCACGTCCTTGCTGGTAGTTTTAGGAGGGGGTATTTGAACAATTCCTGCCAGTGAGGTGTGAGTGAAAGACTTCTGGGAAGTATGGATAATGATCTCATATTGATTAGAAAACATTAACAGTGAAGAGCTGGCCTCTCTCAGAAGAATGGAGTGAGCCTGATAAGGGACAAGCAAAACCAGAGCTGTTTCTGGAGTGCCTGGAGTCTGCCCCCTTGCACCTCTTTTTTTGGTGAGATACCAAAATTCCTCATTTGAATCAGTTGACTGAAAGCCCAAAGCATCCTCCTGGACTGTTATGGTTTGGATATAGACTGTCGCCTGGAAAAAGCTCATGTATTGGCAATGGAAGAATGTTCAGAGGTAAAATAATTAAATCACGAGAGTTCTAATCTCGTCTGTGGATCAGTTCATTGATGGGCTAACATTTTGAATGGGGTTGTTGGGTGGTGACACGGGTAGGCAGGGTGGCTGGAGGAGGTAGATCACGAGTGGGGGGTGGCCTTGGGGAATGGAACACATGTCCCTTGCCACCTCCCCTGCTTTCTCTGTTTCCGGCCTCCATGATACGAGAGCCGCACTGATGCTTTGGAGTCGGCCTTAAGGACTGAAGCCTCTGAGACCACGGGCCCCACGAGAGGAATCAATCTTTCTAAGTTTTGTGTGTGTCAGATACTTAGATCCCAGCAGTGAGCACGCTGATGGAAACATCGATGATCATTTGGTCATGAAGAGAAGGCAGGGAGCCCCAGATTCTCGTCAGCACACTCTCCTCCAGAGCGCCCCCTCTGCCCACAGTCCCCCGTCCTCTTTTCATGGCATCACCTGGAAACAAGTCTGACAAGCCATATGCTCCACAGGCCTGAGTTCACCTTTCATTAGTATTTGGAGGGAGAGCACTGGGACTGTGGGGGAGAGGGCTGGCTGTGAGCAATGTAGCCATCTCCCCTCTCCAGAGCTACAGAAACCCCCCTCCATGCGTAGTCCTCTCCACAGGGTTCAGGGACAGAACATTTTGGAGGAAATATTTATCTGATTTCAACCAAGAATGAATGAACTTTGTGACTCATGAGTTTTGTGCCAAAGAAGAACTGGGAGTTAGGGGTCATCCCTTGGGAGCACAGGTCCAAGGGTCAGACCTTTCAATTTGATGTCACAGCTTGAGTCTTGGATGGGTTTGTCCACTGACTTCCAGAATAAAGAAATCACTGGTTTTTTACTCAGTCCCTGTTGACACTAGACTCCAGCTCTCCTTAAACAGAAAGACTTTCAGATCCAAGGGGTGATCAAAAAGCACAGAAGAAGCCAGGTGTGGTGGTGCATACGTAATCCCTGTACTTGGGAAGCTGAGATGATCACAAGTTTGAGGTCAGCATATAGTAACTTGGCGAGACTCTTTCAAAATAAAAAAGTAATCCAGGCATGGTGGTGCACACTTGTAATCCCTGTAAAACTTGGGAGACTGAGACAGGAGGATCGCAAATTTGAGGCCAGCCTCAGCAACTTGGGGCATCCCTTAGCATCTTAGCAAGACCCTGTTTCAAAATAAAATATAAAAAGGGTTGGGGGTGTAGCTCAGAGGAAGAGTACCCCTGGGTTCAATCCCTGGTACAAAAAAATAAAATAGGGCTAGGGGTACATCTTAGAGGTGGAATGCCCCTGGGTTCAATCCCCAGTAACACACACACACACACACACACACACACACACACACACACACACACACCATAGCAGAAGCGACTGAGTTAGAGGTGAGGTATGACATGATAGGACCATGGGGAGATTAAGAGCAGAGGATCAGGAGCCCTGGCTGAGTCAGTGAAGCATAAGATGCAGCTTATTCTGGTGGGAAAGAGCAGGAACCCCAGATTCAGAGGCCCATAGGTGAGATGGAGGCTCTCACTCTGCTTCTGAGGGATACACCTAGGGGCTGAGTCCTCTTGACCCCAGGCCCATCCTGTTACGGTAGACACAGGCTTTCTTCCTCGGCTCCAGCCTCCACAGTCCATTCTCTAACAGACTAAAGTGCATGGGAAACTAGGTGTGGTGGTTCACACTTGTAATCCCAGTACTTGGGAGGCTGAGACAGGAGGATTTCAGGTTCAAAGCCAACCTCTGCAACTTAGTGAGGTCCTCTGCACCTTGGTGAGACCCTGTTTCAAAATAAAAATAAATAAATAAATAGGGCTGGGGTGTAGCTCAGAAGAAGAATTCCCCTCCCCCCCAGGTTCAATCCCCAGTACCATGAATGAATGAATGAATGAGTAAAGTGCATGGGGAAAGGTTGCAGGCTTCCCCAAGAACTCAGTGGGAGGAAAGCATGGCCTCAAGTCTGGGTTGGCTTATCCCTCCAGCCTCCAGACTTTTAGCCACCCCTCCACTCAATAATCATTCTTGACTTTCCTCCCCACATCCACCATATTGCCCAGGTCCAACCCACGACTATCTGTCAGCCTGAGAGCTCCTAACTGCCCCTTTAACCCCCAATATCTTCCTCTTTCTCCTGTGGCTTCCACTCTGAAATCTACAGTGACCTTTCTAAAACACCAATCAAATGACTCTATTTTCCTGTTAAAACTCTGAATGGCTCTCCATTACCATCAAGATGAAGTCCAATCAAACATCCTTAACCTGGCCTAGAGACCCTTTATTTTTATCCTGCCCTGCTTCCTCCTCAGGCTTGGCTTTCCCCAGTCTCATTGTTAAACTCAGTGCATTATCCCTGTGGAATTCATTCAGGTTCTCAATACACCAGATTCTCATCCATCTCTGAAACTTTTTGCATGCTATTTCCTATGCCCAGAGTAGTCTGATGCCCCACAAATCTCCCTTCTCTTCTCTCCCAACCCCAACCTTGCCTGACCACCCTCCCCATCCTACCACTCTTACTGATGCCATTTCTCCAGGAAGCTGTAATGTCTTGGCTCAGGCTCATGCTTCTCCTTGGGGGTTTCAATAGATCTCTGCACTTATTCCCATCAAAGTTGTCACAGTATATAGTCATTGCCTCTTTACCTATCAATCTGATATTGGGCTTCCAAAACATTAAGATGAAAGATATAAAATTTTCAATCTTTGGGGGGTTATTAGAGGTTGAACCCAGGAGCATTCTACCTCTGAGCTACATCCCCTTTTTATTTTTATTTTAAGACAGGGTCTTGCTAAGTTTCTGAGGGTCTCACTAAGCTACTGAGGCTGTCCTTGAACCTGTGATCCTCCTGTCTCAGCCTCCCAACTACTGGAATTATAGGCATATGCCACCATGCCCAGCCATTTTTTTACATATGAAATGGGCAATTTCACATTGTTCGGCTGAACACAAGAACCATGAGTATTTGGTCCTTGACCTGTCAGATCCCAGTGTTTAGCACCAAGTCCAAAACATAGTGCTAAGTAACTGCAGATCAATATTTTTCAGTGTGACTCCAACTAGAGTTTTATACCTGATGGCCAACATCAGCATAAAGCTCCTTGGTAATAGAACCAGGGCAGTACAAGACAAGAGTCTGCTAGGGTCATTGGTCCAGCCTCCTGCTGCCACTCACCACTACCCACACAGAAGAAAAGAAATACTGGATTGCTGGGCTGATTTAGTCTTGGGCTGTTCTTAGTCTGAGATGCATTCTTACCAGGCCTATAGCATATTCTCAAGCTGGGGGAGCTAGGCCAAGACCCCTCACCTGCTACAGCCCTCTACCATGGACAGGCCACATGTCTACCTCTTCCTTGCTCCTGGTCATGCTGGGAGCCAGACAGAGGATGGAGGTGCTGAGTAGTAAGGGGACTGGTTTGCATTAAAAGCATCAGAGAACTATGCTCAGTTTTTATTAGGAAGAGACAAGGGGAAATGGTATTTGGGGGAAATATTTTGGCAGTAGTGTCAAGGAAGAAAGAGAAGCCACTTGGAAAGTTCTATAGCAGTAAAAGACCAGGGCCACTGCGCGTCTGATCTTGGGTGGCAACACTGACAGTGGACCCAGGAGAGCAGCTGTGAGAGCTATTTCTGAGACACGTGCAGCAGGTGTGCAGTTGGCTGGGTGTGGGTAGTCAGGGTTGAAGGGAAGAGTAGAAAAAGAAACTTAAGAAAAGGAAGAGAGGCTAGGCACAGTGGCACATGCCTATGATTCCAGTAGTTGGGAGGCTGAGAAAGGAAGATTATAGGTTGGAGACCAGCCTTAGCAACTTAGCAAGACCCTGTTTCAAACACAAAATAAAAGAGGCTGGGGGTGTAGCTCAGAGGTAGAATGTCCCTGGGTTCAATCCCAAGTACCCTGCCCCCCCCCACACACACACACACATGGAAGGAAAGGGCTGCAGATATAGCTCAGGGGCAGGGTATTTGCCTAGCATAAACAAGGCCCTTGCTTTGATCCCCAGCTCCATTTAAAAAAAAAAAAAAAACCAGGAAGGCGAGATTGACAGCAGAATTATAGGGATTTCACTGTTCTAGGAGAAAGATAAGAAAAAAAGAAGAAAGCAGATATCAAGAGATATCTGCAGAATGGAGAAAGAACCAGAGGCAGAGAAACGCTGAGAAATAATTTAAGACAGAGACCACATGGCCCCTGCCCCCAGGATGGGAGCCTGCTGTGCGGAGCAGCTGTCTATACCTACCACGCCAGAGCCCCAGCTTACAGGGCCCCAGGAGTCCGGCTCCTGCTGGGTGTCGGGGGAGCCTGAGGCCCAGGGACGATGCGTGGTTTATAGACAGTCAATGCAGAGGGCAGTTTGAGCCCAGACCCCGACCTGGTATCTCCATCCCAGTCTGGTGACCTGGAGCTCGCTTGCCTGGCAGCACCCGCTTGGATTCACTCCCCTGTATAAAGGACCTGAAGTCTGAGCCCAGGGTGGAATCCTCAAGAGAAAGGAGGGAAGACTAGAGGCCCAGGAAGGGGGCCAGGCTGGCGGCCCTGGAGAGGATAGCAGGAGTGGGGGAGGGCAGTGTGACCCTCTCCTCAGAGATGCAGCCTCTGCTCTTAGCCTGCACACAGACAGGCTTCCTTCCTCCCTCAGCTGGAGCTCCTTCTGATGCCTCGCTGGGGTGAAAGCCCAGCCCAGGCTCCGCCAGCACCAGCACTCCCACCTCCTCATCCTCCTCATCATCCCTCCTGCCCGGGAGCCCTCCCCTGTGCCTGCCTCCCTCCACACTCCCTCCACCCTTCACATGACAGCTCTGGCCTGCCTCCTGGCAGCTGCCCAGACCTCTCCCTCCAGGCTCAGCCCTCCTCGAAAGGGTAGGGGAGCGCCATGCTGGCGTGGACCTCCTGGTAGCTCTGCAAGTGGTTAGGAACAGGATGTCACACACTGTCTCTGAGAGAGGAGAGACAACCAGGACTCTGCGTAGCGGGGGCTTGGGCCTCTGTGGCTAGCAGGGCCAGCAGAGGCAGCCTGCTCTGCTTCCCCTCTGGCTTCACTGGCCCTGCTGCTGCTGCAGCTGGGAACAAGCCAGCCTGGGGCTTTGGCCTGTGTGGCCAAGGCCCCTCCCAGGACCATCCAGTCCTGAAGCAGCCCCTCTTCAAGGGCCTTCGCCTGTGGAGATTCCTCAGCAGCAGGGCATCCCACCCAACTGTCCCGAGCAGAGCAGCATGGCCCAGCTCCCACCTGACAGTCAGACTGCGGTGCAGGAAAGTCCCTTCCCATCCCTGCCTCAGTTTACCTATTTTGCATCTATTCCCTCTGTCTAGAGGAAGCATAGCCAGCATCCTCTCCCCCTTCCCGCCAGGCTTCTGAGCGCTGCAGAGTGAGGTGGGGGCCGGAGAAGGACACTTGGCAGCAGTGGCCACCATTAGTCCTGGTGGGGAGGTGGCAGGGCCACTGTAAACCCCTGCCTGGCCTTGAAGGAGTCAGGACACAGAATGGATCCTCTTCATGGCCAGGAAACATAGCACGTATGAACTCTGGATTTTGGCCAATTAGTTACATACACCCCAATCCGGCAGCAGACCCGGCTGATAGGGGGCCATCCCGTGGCCTCCAGTGAGGGCTGCTGGGCCGGGGCCCCATGGCCCATGTCACACCACCACGCCCTGAGCAATGGAGGTTCCAAGTCTCCCTGGGGCCTCCTGCTTCCCCATGGAGACCCCACCCCTTCAGCAGAGCCACGCCTCCCAGGCATGAGTGATTGCTCTTGGGGCCTGCACCATGAGCCCACAGGAAGCGGAGTGGGGGCAAGGGGGCCTGTCAGGGGCCCATGGCTAAAAAGAGGGGAGTCCTCCAAAGACCCTTGCAGCAGGCCGGTAGCCTCAAGGTGAAAAGGAGGCGATGAGCACAATTCTCAGAGCAGGCCTCGCTGCCCCATCCCAGGCCCGCATTGGTGGTCTGGCTTCCCCATCCGGGACCTGTGAGGGGTTCAGCAAAAAGAGAGGTCTTTTTCACTTAACAAGGAAACCAAACCAAACAAAGAAAGATGTGCAAAGAGAGGTGTTGGAGAAGTCCGTAGCTAGAATCACGGCCATCCTGTGGTACTGGGTGTTGAAGTCTGAGGCACAGGACCTTCCAGGAGTGGCCCCTGAGTGGCTGGCATGGCTGAAGGCAGAGACCACACTGAACAGGTGGCCAGGGAGCAAGGAGACTCCAGCCACCGTTCCACATGGCCGAGGGTGTCTGGTACAAAATGCCCCCATGCCCCACCCCAGGCACTGCTCTCTGAGGCTGTGAGGATGCAGGCAGGCAAGGGGGGACTCCTAATAGCCTCTCTGCTGGGGGTCCCCAGAGAAACCAAAGACCCTCTGAACTCCAGTGAACAGCTTGTCCGCAGGCCACTTCATGTCATGGAACTGATACTGGTTGTATCTAGTGACAATGGATTTTACTCCTTGATTGTTTTTTGCTTTGGTCAAAATTCAGTGAACGGAGAGCCAGCATGGTGGCACATGCTTGTAATTCCAGTACTTGGGAGGCTGAGACAAGAGGCTCACAGATTCACAGCCAGCCTCAGCTACTTAGTGAGGCTCTCTGCAACTTAGTGAGACCCTGTTTCAAAATAAAGAGTAAAAAACAGGGCTAGGGGTGGGGCTTGGAAGTAGAATGCCCCTGGGTTCAATCCCCAGTGCCGTTAAAATAAAATAAAATTAACTTGTGTTTCCCTCAGCAGTTAAACTGTACAGGGATTGGCCTGGGAGAACATTTACAGGTTGTCTTTACTGCTTCTCAACTTTTTTACACTCCTGCCTCCCTTTGATAAATGTAAAAGCCTCAGTCTTGCCTTTAGTGGTATGTGACATTGCTAAATTATTTCACTGTTATGGTTGGAGTAGACTTAATAATACCCTCCAAAGATACCAGGTCCCAATCCCAAGACCTGTAAATGTTATCTGATTTAGCAAAAGGGTTGCAGCAGATGTGATAAAGCTAAGGATTTGAGGTGAGGAAATTATCTTGAATTAACTGGAGGGGCCCTAAATGCCACCATATATGTCCTCATAGGAGGGGGACAGAGGGAGATTTGGCATATATGCAGGGAAGTCAATGTGATCCTGGAAGTAGCGATAGGAGGGATGTGGCCACAAGCCAAGGAATGTCGGCATCCCACCAGAATTTGGAAGAAGAATGGAACAGCTCCCCTTAAGCCTCTCGGTGGGGTGAGGCTGTGCTAAATTCCTTGATTTAAGCCCAGTGCAGCTGATCTCAGACTTTGGACCTCCAGAACTGTGAGATAATACATTTCTGTTGTTTTGGGTCACCCAGTTTGTAGTAATTTATTACAGCAGTCATAGGATTATTTAAATACAGATTTAAAACAGAGGACTGAGAATGTACTTTAGTGGTAGAGTAATTGCTAGCATGCACAAGGCCCTGGGTTCCATCTCCAGTTCTGGAGGAGAAGGAGGAGGAGGAGGAGGAGGAGGAGGAGGAGGAGGAGGAGGAGGAGATGATGATGGAGCAGGAGGAGGGGAATAAAAGTCACAATGACTAAATGAGATATTTGCTATCCTGGAAGGTAGTGAAAATCTGCCAGGCTTGATGTCAAATACACCCAATTTACAGAGAAGAAAACTGAGGTTCAGAGAAGGGAAGAGACTTGTCCAAGGTCACAAAAGTAGCTATTGGTAGAGGCCAAACTAGAACTCAAGAACCCCAATTCTCGGTTCTCGCATGGCCCCAGGCTAATTTCTCCTGCCCTTTATTCTCCTATCTGGGGAAAACAGGCCCAAGAAACTCTGATGGGAAGGTGAGATTGGGGCCAGATTAGAGAAAGCCTAGGAAAGCCAGAAGTGGTGGTGAACATTTGTAATCCCAGTACTTGGGAGGCTGAGGCCAGAGGATCCGGGTTCACAGCCAGCCTCAGCTACTTAGTGAGGCCCTCTGCAACTTAGTGAGACCCTGTTTCAAAATAAAGAATAAAAAATAGGACTTGGAATGTAGCTTGGAGGTAGAATGTCCCTGAGTTCAATCCCCCCCCCCAAAAAGGAAAGCCCACTCTAGGGATTGAGGGTCATCCAATAGATAAGGCACAAATATTCTGGTATTTTTCTTCCTGAACATTAGCTTCCAGAGACTGAGAAGTATCACATCTGGTTTACAAGGACTTAAGGAAAAGATTGCACTTATAAACAGTATTCTTCATAAACCCCCAAATGGAAATCAAAGTAGACACCCATCAGGGAGGCATCTGGTGGGAAAACAGCCAGAAGGGAAGGACACAGGGGCTGACTAAGAAGGGGACAAGGGCCAGGAACAGCCGGCCTCAGACCTCCAGCCCTCTCAGCTTTGCTGAGGACTAGCCCTTGCTCTGAGCGGAGGAGGTGGGCGGACATAACCAAGTCTTAGTATGTACCGTGTGTGTACACACATGTGCTCAGAAGCATACATCAGGTGGAGGACTCGTGTACATTACCACGCGCACGTGCACATGCACGCACAGAGGCACACCGACAGGAGGCTGGAAGCAAGCCTGGCAGTCAGGAAGAGCTTTCATAATCAGGCAGTTGCCCTTTGGGTCACACTCAAGTCCAAAAGCCAAATGGAGCGTGGTGCCACGATTTGTTCTCCTGGCACCGGGGCTCATGAATGAGCCTAAATCCCTAGCGTGAAATGCAACATGGCAGGGAGCTACACGGCTTCCTCTTAGTGGTCTGCTCCTGAGCCTGCCTCCCTCCCTGGGCCTGACTTTCTCTGCCCTCCTTTATCATTGCCCTGCTAGATCCCCAACACGGGAAACGGCTCACCCACATCTCCATGAACAATCACCAAACTCCAGTGCTCCAGGATGTAGGGAACATGTTTTTCTAAACAATTTTTAAGGGGAGAGAGAAACGTTGAGCTTACAAGAGAAGAGAGGGTCAGTGTAGCTTCTGACCTGGGAAATAGAGTTGTGCAAGTTTGGGCTCCAGTATCTACCCCAGAGAGACCATTGTCTGGGGCAGGGGGAGACGCCTACGTGAGGAAGTCAACCAGACACCTGGAACAGCAGAGTGCAAGGCACACAGAAGGGGAGGGCATACGGACAACTGGCGCCTTGATTTGGAGCAGGCAGCTGCCAACATCAGCATCAGCACAGGAGCCAGGAGCCAGGCCTGAATTCCCACTACTTGGGAGGCTGGGACAAGAGGATCCCAGGTAGCCTCAGCAACTTAGTGAGACACTTTCAAAATAAAGAAAATAAATAGAACTAGGGTGTAGCTCAGACATAGAATGCCCCTGGGCTCAGTCCCCAATAACACACACACACACACACACACACACACACACACACACACACACACACACGATAAACAAACTGGGCATGGTTGTGCCTGTAATCCTAGTACTTGGGAAGCTGAGATGGGAGAATCACAGGTTCAAGGCCAGCAGCATCAATTTAACAAGACCTTCAACAACTTAGCAAGAGCACATTTTAAAATAAATATAAAGAAATAGAGCCAAGCGTGGCGGCGCATGCCTATAATCCCAGTACTTGGGAATCTGAGACAGGCAGATCACAGGTATGTGGCCAGCCTCAGCAATCTTATGAGGCCCTCTGCAACTTAGTGAGACCTTGTTTCGAAATTAAAAATAAAATAGGGCTGGGGGTGTAGCTCAGAGGTAGAATGCCTCTGGATTTAACCTCCAGTACCACAAAAAATAAAATAAAAAGGATTAGGGGCATAGCTTGGAGGTAGAATGGCCCTGGGTTCAATCCCCACTACCAAATAAATAAGCAAACAAACAAACATCCCTTGGAATGCAGGGACCCGAGGCAGCTCAGCTAGCACCCAGGGAGGAAAGACTGGCTCCGGGGAAAGGGAGGATATTTATGATAGTTCTGGGTTTCTGGGTTGAGGTCGCATTGCTGTGCCATTGGTGTTTTTCCAGAACCTTCCTAAATAGTCTGAAGGCAGGCCCTGTTGCTAGGATGGTGACCAGAGCAGGATGTCCAGGAAAAGGTATCTGCCATGCCTTGTACAAGCTGGCTCGTCCACTCAGAGATAGAGCAAGTTCTTTCTCAGAGCAGGGTGGGCCAGGCAGAGCCTGGGCCTCCAGCTCCAGTCTTCCCCTCCTCCCTCAGAAGTTTGTAGAGTCAGCCCGGGATCAGGGCATGGGGGCTTGCTCCCGTGGTCAGAGTGGCACGTCCCCCCAGCCCGGCCTCCATTCTGCTATACTGGGGACTCCCTGTCCTCAGGTCTGTCTCTCTGCCAAGCTCAGTGCCTCAGAGACACAGACTGTCTCGTCGGCCCTGACCCCAGCATTGCCAGACCAAACCTGGACACGGAGTATTCCTGAGGATCCCTCCGTTACAGGTCCCGGGGTTCTGCACAGACTTCACTAGTTGCTCCCAGGGGTTCCTTCTCCCCCAGAGTCGGGGTGGCACTACTTTTTAGGACTCTTGTGGTGGCCAGTGATGGAAACCCAATTGAGAATGTTGATGGATAAAAAAAAAAAAAAAAAAAAAAAAAACCAAACAAACAAAAAAAAACAAGTGGTAGGGATGGCCAGGGGAGCAGCAAGCCTCAGAGAGACAGGAAGTGAAATTCCAGAGCCCTGGCCTCCCTCTTGGCGTTTCCTCTCTGCTTCTCATGGCTGTCGACCTCCTTTTCTCATGCCACCTTCTCTGCAGGCTGCTGCAGAGCTACCTGTGGAGAAGGGACTATTCACACCCCAATAAGGATGCCAACTGGCCAGGCTTGGGTCATATGTTTATCCCTAGGGTGGGAGTGGGGCAGGGGGGTGGTTCTGGGATTGGTAGGATCCAGCGAGAAGGAACTCTTACCAGAAGAGGCAGCAAAGGGGCTGGGCAGACACAACCAAAGGTCTCTCAGATCACCTGCAACACCCCCTTCTCCTCTGAGCTTGAAGGAGCTGGAGGTTGTGGTGGTGCACAGGAGGAAAGGGTATATAGGTGACATGCAGGGACTGTCACTTCCAATCACTCTCAAATCCTCTCTCTGGCATTTAAGTCCCTTTACAGCTCCTTCCCCAGCCCCTACCTCCAGCTAAGAAGCTTTCCACAGAGCAGAGTGGTTATGAACTAGCAAGCTAGCTGCCCTCCAGAGCTAGATTGCTTTGCCACTTGGTCATGTGACCTTGGGCAGGTGATTTTACTTCTCTGTGCCTTAGTTGTTGTGAGAGTTAAATAAATTCAGCTACGCAGATGCTCTTGGAACAATGCCTGGCTCACAGTAAGCCCTCAGGCAGTGGTAGCTGTCTCTTGGCCTCTACATCTTGGTCCACACCATCTCCCAGCTAGGATGCCCTTCTCTTGTCCAGGTCTTCCTCCTCCTGAGGTGCCTCTGACCACAGCATGGCCATGGACAATCCCCATCTCAGAATTCCTGTGGTGCTTGGGGTGGGACATCTGATTGGACACCATCCTATAGAAAGACACATCCCCATTTGGCCCAGGGCCCAGGAATTGCCTTTCTGTTGGTAAGCCCTGTCTCTAGAGCACTCTAGCTCGAGTCTAGGCACGCTTGGATGTCAGGAGATTCCAACTCCCTTCCCCTGCAGGACAGGGAAGCCAAGGGAAAGAGGGATCTGTTAATGACCCTGGAGACCAACACGGATGGAGCAACTAGAGCTGAGGAAGCACAGCTCCTTCCAGCTGCCACTCCTCCTGGGAGCCAGGAAGTCCCTGTACCTGTGACATCACACCTTCACCCACAGAAATAACCTGCACAATCAGAGCAGCCAAGTGCAGCCTGCTTCCTGAGGTGACAGGTCGTGAGGGCGAGTCAGCATCTGCTGGCTGGTTGACACCCGCCTCTCTGACCCTGGCGGGGGATATGCTCATCCATCAGCAGAGGCTCCTGGGAGAGACAGAAGAGGCAAGAAGACAGACTTAGCAAAATCTGGATTTCCTATGTTTACTTCTAGTAACTTTAGCGCATCTTCCTCTGGCCCTGGAGCCGGGTCTCTGGCCTGCTCCCACTTTCACTCCCACCCTTCCGGAGTCTCTCGGCTGAGGTGGTGCCCAGGGCTGTGGGTGGCTGGGCAAGCAGAGGGCAGAATGACAGGGGTTGGAGGAGGACAAACCCAGCTTAGTCAAGGACTGTCAGACCTAATCACATCTCCATAGAGCCTCACAGTGACATTATTTTAGTCCATGGGCTCTGCTGAACCATGACTTAGTGCACGAGCCCTGTAGCCTCCCATGGAGAGTACCCAGGCCCTGGCTACTGAGGGTACCTGGTATGCTCCACCTGGGCCCCGAGAGAGCCCAGGATCTGAGCAGGTCCCTGCCGTTCTTCTGAACTCAGCGAATGGCCAGGGGTGGGCAGGGGGCATTCCTCAGTGCCCTCCCCATCTGGGGGGAAGCAGCAGGGGTAAACAGCAGACTGGGATCCTTTGTGTGTTCTGCCCCACCCACAGCCCAGTTTGACTGTTTTCAAGCATCCCCTGGGTTCAATCCCCAGTACCACAAAAGAAGGAGGAGGAAGAATGGCCAGGGGAAACACCCAGAACTCTGTGTGTGTGTGTGTGTGTGTGTGTGTGTGTGTGTGTGTGTGTGTGTGCGTGTGTGTGTGTGTGCACGCATGCGCGCGCACCTCTTGCAGTGCACACTGCATGCAAACAACATGTAGCAAAATGTTGAGAGTCAGCATGTGCTTAGAGGTGGGTGTGGCTGAGGGCTATGTACAGCTGCGTGCTTGGGGAGGGGTGTGAGAGAGATGCTGTGTGCTCAGAAGCGAATGTAGACTAGCTGGTGAACGCTGGGGAGCTTCCTAGAGGAGAAGTCGATGGAGGAGGTTTCTTGTATACATGTTCCTGGGCTAATCCCCCTTATCCTCCTACTCTGCTTCTATCTCTCCTGGCAAAGAGTGAAGGCAGATAGTTCCAAACACCAAGTCTATTTAGCTTGGGCCCTCATTACAGAATTATTTTTTTCCATCAGGAAATTTGCTGAAGCAAAATGGTGTTTGGCTTCAGCAAATATTGAGCCAGTCTGCTTCCCCAGGGCTCACACTGGAGGGAGGGTGGTGGGGAACTCGGGGCCACAGGAGGCCAACAGAGACCTTTTGTTGGCGGGGAGAACCTTCTCATGACTGCCCACCTGGGAGGATCCCATGCCTCTCTGTCTTGGCCTGAGCTATACCTTCTGCCTAAGAATGTTCTGGAATGTTCTCCTCTCTCTCGTCAACCTGACAAACAACCGCTCTGCTTGAGGTGTTAGTGCACCTGCCACCTCTGTGAGGCGTCTCTGGGTCCCTTGTCCTCGACACTCCCATAGCACTTTGTGTCTTCCACAGCAGTCGTCCTCTTCCTCCTTGTGCAGAGGGTTTTGCTCAGTCCTCTACCCCAGGGCCTAAGGCACAGCAGAGGCTGTATGAAATTGACACATGTTGGCCACCTACTCCATTTCGGGCACTTTACAAGGAGTATTTCTTTCATTCTTTGGAACAACCTATGGGGTCAGTTCTCTTTTTGGTATTTCCAGCTTATAAAGGAGACCGATGCTCACATTGTCTAGCAAGAGAGGTGGGCATTTGACCCAGGCCTTTCTGAGAGCAGAGCCCAAGGTGAGGTTATATGATGTTGCCCTTCTCTAGAAATGGAAGTTTAGGAAGGTCAGGAGGCCCAAACTGACTTGCTTTTTGGCTCTTTGTAACCCAAGTCCTTGATTCTCCATCCATAAAATGGCAGGGCAGGTGCTTCCAGAATGAGAGGTCTATTCTAGTAGCAAGAAAGGCAGCCATTGTGTCTTCAAGTCGACATCTTGCTTTAAAGGTTGTTTTCTCTTTACTTGCTTGCTTAACTTCAGCCTCCTGCCCATAACCTCCGGAGCAGTTTGGAGCAAGAAACAGCTTCCAACGCTGGGATCTCAGACACTGGGGCTCAGCCTCCCTCGCCGAGGCACCTCAGTGTGGTCTGTGCTACCCAACCTGGAGTCTAACGTCCCTGGTCAATAAAACATGTCAGAGCTGGTGTTGGGGCCCAGAGATTCAGGGAGCTGCCTTCTCTATCTGTGCGTGGGGTAGGAGGGTACTAGGGATTGAACCCAGGGGCATTCTGCCCCTGAGCTACACCCCCAGCCCTATTTTATTTTTGTATTTTGAAACAAGATCTTTGCTAGATTTTCAAGAGACTTGCTAAATTGCTAAGGCTAGTCTTGAACCTCTGATTCTCCTGTCTCAGCCTCCCAAGTACTGGGATTACAGATGTGCACCACCACACCTGGCTCTTCCTTCTCTATCTTTGAGAGCCTGACACCCTGAGTGGCCCTGGGGCTCAGGCTAAATCTTGCAGTCTCCCCAGCCCCTCCAAGGGAGCCACAAACCCAGCTGGGCAGGAGGACCATGGGTGCCAGTGCTGCAAGGCGCGCTGGCTGCCTGAGTGCACAGCTGTGCCCACACTGCCTCTGGGTACTTCCAGACAAGCTGCCCACCCACCCAGGCTCGGGACAAAGGAGCCCTGGAAGAATGAATCAATGGGCCCAGAGCCACTACCATGTGAATGCTTCCCGCGGGGTGTGAATCTCTCTCCCAGCCTCCCTCTCTCCCTCCCCTGGGCTCTTTCTTGTTCTGTCTCCTTGCTCCCTCTCCATCTCCTCTCCCTCGCTTTGCCCTCTCTTCTCCCCCCTCCTCTCTCTCTTTCTCTCTCTCTCTCTCACACAGCTGCCTCTTAAGAATGCCAGATGATGCTTCACTGCTCCACAGTCTCCAAACCTGGGAAGGCCACGGGGTTGCAGTTTTGCTGTTCATTCTCCTTAAAGCACATTCTCACTGGAGACAGACAGTCCTACTCAGGGCCCCCAAACCTCAGTCTGTGGAGACCATGACTTTCTCTCCAGCCTTTCACCTTTGACCAAAGTTTCAAATGTAGCTGGGAATTTGTAGAGGTGTGAAGTCATCCACCTACCCTCACTGCGTGCGCGTGCGTGCACACACACACACACACACACACACACACACACACACACACAATGTGTGTACCTCTGCACCCCACCCGGGGAGGCAGAGACTAGGTGGATGGCTGCAGGCTGCTCAGGGGATGGAAGGATGGGTGTCTCCACCGTGGGCAAAGGGGACTGACCTGGCTGGGCAGGAGACTACAGGTGAGCAGATGAACAGTTGGTAAACTAAGGGGTAAAAGCCAGGGCTTGGCATCGACAGTGCATGGAGGACCCAGGTCCCAGCTGCAGGCTGAGCCAACGGTATCCTCAGACAGTGGTTAACCAAGAGGTTGCCTGAAATTCTTTACCAGAAATTTGGCAGATTCCATGACCCCAGTGATCTGTGGATAGTCTCGAGTCAACAGAGCTGGAAGGGGCAGCAGTTCAGCAAAAGGATAAACCCACAGAAGGGAGAGGAATTGGCCTGAGCGGGGTCCACAAAATTCTAATACACAGGGCCAGATAGTAAATATTTTAGGCCTCCCAAGCCAGTGCGTCTGTTGCAACGACTCAATTCTGCAGTTGCAGCACAAAAGCAGCCAGAGATAACCTGTAATGAATGAGTGTGGCTAGGTTCCACTAAAACTTTATTTTGGGGCACTGAAATTTGAATTTTGTGTAATTATCTCATGTCACAAAAAATTATTTTTCAGCCAGGCGTGGTGGTGCACACTTGTAATCCCAGTACTTGGGAGGCTGAGTCCAGAGGATCCGGGTTCGCAGCCAGCCTCAGCTACTTAGTGAGGCCCTCTGCAACCTAGTGAGACCCTGTTTCCAAAAAAAAGAATAAAAATAGGGATAGGGGTGTAGCCCGGAGGTAGAATGCCCCTCAGTTCAATCCCCAGTACCGCAAAAAAAAAAAAAAAAAAAAAAAAAAATCTTTTGACTTTCCCCCCAATCATTTAAAAATGTAAAAACCATTCTTAGCTGGAAGACTGTATAAAAACAGGCAGCAGGGGCTGATATTTGTTGACCCCTGGGCTACAAGGTGCCTAAAATAGAGCCAGGGCCCTGTCACGATGGATGAATTAGGCCATCAGACAGCAATCATACAGCCAACAACCCTGCCCACCCCAACCTTCTAATTCCTTTGTTTGTTTGTTTGTTTTGACAGCATTAGAAATTGAACCCAAGGTCCCTCTACAACCAAGCCACATCCCCAAGCCTCTTAAATTTTTATCTTGATACAATGTCTTTCTAAATTTTACATGCTGACCTCAAACTTGTGATTCTGCTGCCTCAGCCTCCTGAGTTGCAGGAATTACAGGTGTGCGCCACTGTGCCCAGCTCCCCAAAGAACTTTCTGATTATCTCCTATTGTCACTTGCTCTTAGGGACAGAAGATGGATCCAGGAGTATGTAAGTATCCGACCTCTCAGAAGTTCTAGTTCTTCTTGTAAATTACTAACTCAGCATTTCAGTGATAACTTGACTTCCCATGTAGCCGGCCTACTGGGAGAGACGCCGTTCTGCCAAGACAAACATCCGCTCCCCTTGAGTAGCATTTCTTATGATAAATTAATAAATTGGCATCGGGTGTGTATATAAATATCAGTCCCTGTGAGCTTGGTAAACGTGGATCTCCGGAGCATCCAGCTCACCAGAGCAGACTCCTGTGTTTCTGAAGCTGGTGGCTTTGCACTTCCTCTAGGTAGATGCCACCTGGAGAGCCTCTGTGCTGTCACCGTGCAGGAGCCCCAGAGCCGCTGGCTGGGTGCTGATGGGCGGAGGGGGGTAATAGGTAATGAACGAAGAGTGGGTGATGGATGGAGGTGGGGGTGCTAGAGTGGGTGGACAAATCAGCTGATCTGTGGCCACTGGAAAGAGTGCACCTGCGAGACACAGCAGGTGACAAGGCAGCCACATGTGTCCCCAGAGGGAAAGGAAGAGGGAAGAACTAACATGTCGGGTGCCCACTGCACACCAGCTGTAAGGCATGGCGCTGGCTCCCTCCCCCCACACCTCTGCTTGCTGTTCTCAGGACCTGGTACTAATGAGCTTGACCTTGGTAGACCCTTCCTGGCTCAGTTATTGTGTGTGTGTGTGTGTGTGTGTGTGTGTGTGTGTGTGTGTGTGTGTGTTACTGGGGATTGAGCCCAGGGGCACTCTACCACTGAGCTACACCCCCAATCCTTTTTCAATTTTGAAACAGGGCTTCACTAAATTGCTGAGGCTGGTCTCAAATCTGTGATCCTCCTGTCTCAGCCTCTTGAATACTGGGATTGCAGGCATGTGTCACCACACTCCCCGGTGAGCCTCCAGCCACGCCCTCTCATCGACCGCAGCCTGCACTTCATTCTCCATTAGGTACAGTGTGTTTCATCTGCTGGGGCAGAGTCCATCAGGAGAGAGTTTACCATAATGTAGACTTCCAAAATGGTGTCCCCCAGCCCTCTCGCTGACCTTATCCCCTCTTCCTTTCTCTAGAGCAGTGCTATCTCCATTCTTGCCTTTGGTCCACTATGAGTCAGGTGCAGACTCCTCCTCCTTCCTTCTCACCCTCAGGTCGTCAGGTCCTTTCCTCCAGGAAGCCTCCCTGATTGCTCCCAGCCGAGCCTAATCTCTTACAGGATGACACAGCTCTGAATTTCATCGATTCACACAGAGAACTGTAGCAGGTGTGGTGGTGGTGGTGGTGGTGGTGGTGGTGTGTGTGTGTGTGTGTGTGTGTGTGTGTGTGTGTGTGTGTGTTGGGGGCACTCTGAGACTTCCCCACCTCCCTTTCCCCTTGGACCTGAGCTGAGCCCCCTAGGTGCTGAGTGGAGCTGATGGTTCCATCTTAAATGAGGAGCCGTTTAATTTTCCCAGCGAAGCTTCCTTCAGCGGATGCTCTGGGGGAGCACGGCGGGCCCGTTGGAGGAGGGACCACCAGAAAATAAACACCAGGCCTGGCTATTATTACTTTTTGTTGTTGTTAATTTATCCCCTGCTTGGCTTCTGATAGGCTCCAAGATGACTAAATAAAACCAGGAATCGACTCCCCGCTCTCCCAAACTCGATCTTCAGCAAGAGAGATCTTGGTCTGCGGCATAAATTAGCGGAAGCCAGAGTGTAAAAATATGATTCTGTGAACAAACAAAAGCCTCCAGTCATGAGACCAGCAGCGGCTGAGCTGTTCCCACTGCTGTCAGCTCTGTTTCCAAGCAATTAAAAGGCAGAAGGAGAAGAGAACCGCAGCCCCCCTGAGGGCCAGGACGGAGGCGAGCAGGTGGTGGGCCGGGCCCCAGGACCCCACTGTGGCCCTCGAGACCCTCAGAGCTGGTGTGGGACTGGCAGGGCAGGCAAGAGAGGGCTCTGTTCAGTCCCAGGGTGGGGGCTGGGGGAACTCCAGGCCTGTTTTTTGCCTTTCAGACCTCTGTTTCTCCATCTTTAAAATGAGCATAAAGCCGGGAATGGTGGTACAGCCCGTAATCCTAGTACTTGGGAGGCTGAGACAGGAGGATCGCAGGTTCAAGGACAGCCTCAGCAAGTTGTGAGACTCTCATCAACCTAGTGAGACTCTATTTCAACATAAAAAATAAAATAGGTCTGGGGGTATATCTCAGAGGTAGAATGCCCCTGAGTTCAATCCCTAGTACCACCACCACCACCACCAAAATAATAATAATAATAATAATAATAATAATAATAATAATAATAATAGTGAGCATAATAACTCCTGGTGGTTTGTTCACAAATCTGTCATGAGGATCAGACAAAATAAAAGGTAGGAAAGGGTTGGAGGGAAGGCAGAGGTACATGCGGGATGATTGCTGAGACAGGGCCAGTTGAGGGGCTCTCAGGAGGATGTGTCCTACCTGAGGCTCAAGGAGGCTGCACCTGGCCCAAGGTCGTTCTCCAGAAATCAAGCCCCTTCTACAGACACAGAAGCAGCAGCCTCCCCACCCACCCCCCTTGTAGTCAGAGTTATGGCAAACTGGACTCAGGTTACTAAGGCCAGCGTGAGCGTGGGCTGAGCTGGTGGGCAAGTGCTTTCTTCTGGGTTCACCTGGCTCATCGAGAAGACAGAGACCAGGAGCTCACAGGCAGCACCTGCTGCACGGTTTTGATTAACATTATCCCTCTCTCCCTCCCTCTCTCCCTGTAAAAGGCCTCATCAGTTCTCTTGCAGGAAGTGATTGGGCCCACTCAGATCCCAGAGGGTCCATTATGAACAAATTGCTTGTTGGGCATTGGGGACCCTGAGCTGGATGGCATGACACAATCTCTGACCCCAAAGATTCCCAGCCTGGTGCTGGGGACAGACTCATAGACAACCTTCATGATCAGCCTTGGAGAGATGGTGCTTCTCCTGTCTGAAATGCCAAATGAGGAAGTCTAGGATGATAGAGAACAGAGCCAACCTTGACCATGCACTGATTTGGAACCTCGTGCTCATTCTGCTCGACCAGTCCAGGTGGCTGTACGGAGCCTCCTCACTGTGTCACACAACAGAGAACTCTGTGCAGTGGACAGAACAGTTCCCCTCCCTCCCTGCCCTTCTTGAGTGCACTAAACAAGACCCTGTCCAGGTTGTTAGGTGGTCCAGGCTATGGAGAAGAAGGAAGCAGGAAAGTAGGGTATGGCTTTAAATCAGGTGGTTTCATTTTATATTCATAGCCCTTCATGTAATAGTGGAGGAAACAGACTCGGAAAGGTTAAGCAACTGTCCAAGGTCATACAGTGAGGAAGGGAGGAGCTCAATTTGTACGGGGTTGTTCTGATGGGGAAGCTCTGCTCTACACCACCTGGCATCCGTCACTCCAGATGACCCTGCAGCAGGTGTGGTAGCACACACCTGTAATTCCAGAACTTGGAAGGCCGAGATAGGAGGATCGCAGGTTCAAGGCCAGCCTCAGCAACTTAGCAAGACCCTGTTTCAAAATAAAAATAATAATAAAAGGGCTGGGGTGTAGCTCAGAGTTAGAACATCCCTGGTTCAATCCCCAGCATCAAAAACAAACAAAAAAGATTGATTTCTATCTGTAGCAGATAGAAATCAATCGGTTGGAGCCTCCAGTGCAGAAGCCAGCAGGTCAAGGCATCAAGGCGCTTCGCTTACTCTGTGCCATTGGGAAGGCTTCGAGCTGGAGGTGGCAGCACTCAGGCTGGTAGGGGAGAGGTGCCTGCCATGCCCATCAGAGGCTACACTGGAGAGGGCCGCTGGTGCTGGCCAAGCTGCCTCCCATTCCCCCTCTGGCCACCTTCCCACTGCCTGGAGGGCAGGCCACATCCTCTTAGCTATCCCGGCCTTACCGAGCCAACTTGGCTTGGAAACCAAGCAGGGACGAGAAGTGCCTTCCTGTGCCCGTCTATGCCAGGCTCACCGCCAGCCTGAGGCTGGGCCCCTCCTGCCGGCCTGCAGATGGCAGAGGAGCCTCCGGCCCCGAGTTTTGGCCTGGCAGAAGGACTACAGGGGGAGGGGGGAGGAGTTTGGCTGAAAAATATAGAGTGAGAGAATTGATTTTTTTTTTTTTTCTTCAGCCACACAGTCGTAAACATAAACTGGAAGATACATCTCTTCCTTTATGGGAGACAATCAAAAACACAATACAAGTTTATGGAGGGAATGTGTCTTTCTTACATAGGATATTTTCCCCCAAACACTTGGCAGCCTGAAACTGCTTCATTCCAGAGATAAGTAATCAAGTGGAATAGGGGGAGGGAACCCAGCGTTTTATGAGCCAGAGGTCCTACTCGTTAGGGACAAGGGAGTGTGGTCTGCTTCCTCATTTTCCCCTGGTGGGGATAAGGGTATGGCTCAGAGTAGAAAGCCTCTGAGTTTAATTCCAGTGTGTGTGAGTGTGTGTGTGTGTGTGTGTGTGTGTGTGTGTGTGTGTGTTTTCACACCTTCCATCTCAAACCTAGGCCAGTCTGAGACGAGCCCATAGATCCACCTTTGGTGGCCAAGGCCTGGGCCGGGTCTTCATTACACATTGATTTTCCAGTACAACTTCTCTGTGCCAGGTTCTATGTTAGAGCTGAGGATGCAGACGGATGGCACTTGATCCTTACCCTTGAGGTGCCAGCCAGTCAGTGGGGAAGAAAGATATTTAGGCAACTGATGCTGCCAACAAGCAGAATGAGTGAGGAGTGCATGGACGTCTTTCCTTCCCTTCCCCCAACATCTTGTCCTCTTCTCTCGCCGCTGGACTCCAGGGCACCCTGCCAGACACCTACTAGGAACTACTCAATAAAGCTTGCCCACTGGGTCACTGAGGCAGGGCCTTCTGTGGCAACAGCTGTGCCCAGAATTGGGCTGCTCAGAACCACAGGCACCTAACCCTGGTACCAGAAGCCGCTTCTGGCCCAGCTGTGCTCAGGCAGAACAACTCTACGCAAGTGCGGCGTCGCCTCAAGCGCTCACTGCCAGTCTTTCTTCTTTCTTCCTCCTGCCACCGGTGCCCATGTGGCTGGTGGGCAAGTGTGATGCAGGAGGGCAGCGAGTGACCATCCCCCTGGGGAAACTGCCCACCGGTGGGGGATGGGGGCTAGTGGGTAAAGGTTCGAGGCCAGCTTCAGCAACTTAGCAAGACCTGGTTTCACAACAAAAAAATAAAAAGGGCGAGGGGTGAGGGTCAGAGAGTAGAACACCTCCAAATTCAATCCCCAATGTGTGTGTGTGTGCGTGTGTGTGTGTGTGTGTGTGTGTATGTGTGTGTGTATGTGCGTGCGTGTGTGTTCGCATCTTCCATCTTTGGGCAAACAGTGCTGGGAGATGCCAGGGGGGTAGAGCCCGCCCTCCACCTTGGCTTCTCTGTTCATTGCTCCTTCATATCTGCTTTTCCTCCTTCCTTGTCTCACTGCCCAGCTCCCCCTGCCTGCTTTCTGAAGTCCCCTCCCAAACAGACCACCCGAGTGCTGGCCTGAGGCTTTGCTCTCAAGGGAACCCAAACTGAGAAAGTCCCCCTACCACCTCCATGCTCCTCAGTATGCAAGCTCTCTGGCCTGCCAGGCCCCCCTGGAACTGATCAAGATATATTCTCCTGGCGATGGAGAGTGTGGTTTCAGTTGTGGCACCCAGGGAGAGAGGACAGTGGGGCCTCCTCTCCTGGGAGCCGTCCCTGCCTCCTTTCCAACTCAAGTTGCCTCTGCTACCACCGATGTGACCTCTGATGAGTCCCTTAACCTCTCCGAGCTTTGTTTTCGTCTTCTGAAAAGTGAGGATGAAGACACCCGCAGCAAAGAGCCACAAGAACCGAAGGAGGTCATGTCTGGAAGTGGATGCACGATCTGAGAGGAAAACCATGAACCACTATTTGTATGAATATTTTTTTCTCCCTAAACAGACTGCCAATTCCTTGAAGGCGAGGACCTTCTCTATTTTTTCCTTTCTCCCCCACAGCACCAGCATGGGGCTGAGTACACAGGAGGCTCTCATTGAAAACTCCCTGGTCACAGTGGGAATCGGCCCCAGGCCCTGCCTGGGCTCTTCTCCAAAGCGCGGCATGGCTGGGTGATGGGGGCCTTCTTCCAGTGGCGCTGGCCTGGCCCCACGCCCGATGCCAGCTAGAGGACAAGTGGCCTCCTGAGCTGGGGTTGCGGGTGGGCAGGCCAGAACCTGGGGAAAGTGGCAATAGCTCGTGCGACTGTCCCTAACCCCTGAAAAATCCAGGATGACTGTGTTGGAGGCTTTAATCAGCCCTGAGCTCTGTTTGAGTAAAAAGAAAAATTTGGCTTCCACTCCTAGTCCAACTGCATCCGACATCTGGCAGCTCAAAGTGAAGTGACTCATGCGATCCTTAGATACAAGGAAGTGGGGGAGGAGGGGGAGAAGGAAAAGAAAATCCGCACCCGGGGAGGGGGAGGGGTGGAGCGAGGGCAGGCTGGCCATGCGGTCCAGACAAAAGAATCTGCAGCCAGAGCGGGGAGCTAGGGCTGGCCATGCCGATGAACCATCCTGTCTTTGTTGTGCCCATTCAGCTTTGGACTTGCTGACAGGACACTGCTGACCTTAAGAGACACAGGTTCCCACCGGCCCAGGTGGGATATGAAGAGAGCCCCTCTGCCCATCAGTCAACTGTGTGCTCCTACGGCACTCCGAGCTGCTCCTCCAGAATGGGCTGGAACCTCAGGACCCTGTGCCTGCCTTCCCCTAGACCTGAACTGGAGGTGGAGAGGTTAAGGAGTCTGCCAGAAAGGGGTCAGGCCAGGAGGGGGCCACGTACCACACCCCCAGAGAAAGGGGGTCTCCAAGGGATGGGTTTTCTGACTTCAGTCTCTCAGTGACCGGAATGCAGTCTGCACGTGGTAGCTGCTAGGTAAACCTCTGTTGAACAAATGAATGAGTGAGTGAGTGGATGAATGAGGGAACAGGAGCCAGGGTTGGATTCAGCAGCACTGGCCCATGGATATGTCCATCTCCCCAGGAATGCTCACCCACGGAGCCTGGCCCAGACCTCCCCTTGTCCACTGAGCAGCAGCAGTCTCTGCCCGCCCCCACCCCAGCCCCCACTCCCTCCCAGTCTTGCCAGCAGGTCTGTGTGGACTTCCTGTTGTCCTTGGCTGTCAGATCACAGGTAGCAACTCCCAAGGTAAATCATCTGCCTAAGCCAAAGAGTTTGCAACCACATCTTGGGAAGGGGTGAGCAGGCAGAGGGCTGAAGTACACCTCCCTCTGGTTCCTATGGACACCCTGCCCCACAACAGGCAGGCAGCTGGGAAGGGTCTCTCTGTCCTCTGAGGGCTCTTCCCAGGACAGGTTGCAGAGGCTATGAACTGTCCATCCCTGGCCCCTTCCTGACCTGCAGCTCCTAGGCCTGGCCACACCCCTACCTGGCCCAGGCCAATCCTAGGCTAGAAGAAGGACAGGTGGGGAAACTGAGGCCTGGACAAGACTCATGCCTTACTCTAGATAGGATAACTGGCCATTTGTGGAGCTGGGGCCTGAGCTCATGCCCTGTCTCCCCCACCCAGTAGGTGAGGTATGGACAACCTAGCCAGAGAGAGGGGCCCAAGAGAAAGGGAGAGATGAAAAGGTGGCTCCTTCCTCCTGTCCTCAGGAGCGCCCCACCCCCACCCAGGAGGAGCCGCAGCCAGCTCCCTGTCGCCAGGACCAGCATTGTTGAAGATGCAAGTGGTTCCTAACTAGGGTGACCACCTCACCTCAGTTTGCCTGGGACTTTCCTGGATTTTACACCAGAAATCCCATGCCCCAGGAAACCCCTGCCTCAGGCAACAGGGACCAGTTTGGTCATCCTACTTCCAGTTGTGCCCATGTTCCCTCTCCCAGCTGGGTACAGCCTGGGCATTAATCTCAAGGCTTCCCCAGCTGCCTGTGCCACCTTGGCAGGGCCCGAGCCTCCTGTGAGGGCCCCCAAAGCTTCCCAACCCCAAAGCTCCCTCAGGGCCGCCTCTGTGCCCTGCTTCAGTAGAGGGCTCTAATTGGCAAGTGGAGCCTTCGACATTGTCCCTTCAGGACCCTCTACGGCCATAACAAGACACTGACAAATGGAGCTTCTCCAGCAGCACTCCCCAGAGGACAGGCCGTAGCCGAGGGGGCAGGCCCAGGGCCCGAGGTGTAACTGCTCTGCCACGTGCTCCCGGGGTAATTGGCTAGGCTGCCCTCCGGCCCCTCCTCTGCTGGCTCAGCACCAGGTCCAGCAGGGGCTGCGCATCTCGAACTGGGTCACCCCACCCCCACCCCCCATCATGACTCCACCAGAGATAGCGTTTCCGCTGCAATTAAGAATTTCAAGTTGCAATTAAAAATTAATTGGAAACCATGGGTTGTTTATGTCTCGCTGACCTCTGTCACCATGGGTGAGGGAGGAGGGAAGACAGGTAAGCAGGAGGACTTTTCAGAGCGGCTAGCCATGGAGGGAGGGGCCCTCTGAGCTGGTCTAAGCTGCACAGGAGCAGATTTCTCCTTGAGGCTGGAAGGAATGATGTCAACCAGCTGGCCTTTAATGCCAGGGTCCCTGAACATGGGTATCTGTGTATGGGAGAAGAGAAAGAACAGAAGACATGCAGGCAGAGTCAGGCCTGGAGGTAAAGGTTTGGGGTCTGAGTTCATGTTCCCTTCCCTTCCTGACAGCCAGCGACATTTAGTGTAGGTCAGCTTCTCAGAGCCTCATAGACATACTTCTGGTGCAGTGTGGGGAGCACAGAGACGTCTAGTGTCCTGGGTTCTGAAATGGCCCACCTGGTCTCTGGCCAGGCACAATGGGCAAGGCCCTCCCGTCATTCTTAGGGGAAAGAGATTCTGAATTCACACCCCGAGTCTCCCCCCAGGGCCTGGTCTGCCTGTGGTCCTGTGTTGTCAGGCCAGGACATTCCCCCTGCTCAGTCCCCAGTGGACACAGAGACCAAAGGCCCCTTAGCTTGCTCATCTGCCTTCAAGTGACCCGTTCCCTCTGTGTCCTGTCCCAAGGCTTGCTGCTCTCGGCTGGGCCTTCTGGATCTAGTGTTCCCCCCTCTTCTAGGAAATCCTCTCCTGTTTCTCCAGGCTACCATCTCCTCCGGATCCAGAGCACCTCCTGGCTGTGGCCCTGTATGGCCTAGAGTTGATCCCATCCATACTGGGGAGAATCCAGTCTGTGCAACTCAGTTTCCCTCAGGACTTGGTGAGGGCAGGTCTTGGGTTCATTTCTACTTCCTGATGCAGAAATTTGATTTCAGAGCAGTAAAAGTGCTCTCAATAAAGCAGATCCTCCATGCCAGTTCATAAGTTTGCACCCGATGGCCCCAAAGCACTGAGCCACGATGACTAATGCCTAATGCTGTCGATTCAGGTGATCTCCAGTCTCCTTACGTGGGGAAAGTTTATGAGTTCTCCTCCACTGAAATTGTGTGCAAAATAGTGTTTGTGAGTGTGCACGTGTGTGCATGAACGTTTCCATGCCTACGTTCTCATGTGTGTGCCTTTAGAGTGGGGTCTCATCTTTTATCACTTTCCCAAATAGGTCAATGCAATTAGTTGGGATTTGTATTCAGCTGCTTGATACAGAAACCCAACTGCAGTGGCTTAACAAATTAAAGGTTTATTTGCTCTCAAAAAAGAAATGTGCAGTTAAGCAGTCCACGGTGGTATGACAGCTTCATGATTATCAGGAATCCAGGTTCTTTCTGCCTTTTGACCCACAATTCACAGTGTATAGTTTTCATTCTCAAGGGCCCAAGATGGCTGCTTAAGTTCTAACCATCATAGCCACATTTTAGGCAAGAAGCAGAAATAAGGAAGGTAATGAAAAGGGGTTACATGTCATCTGCCTGTCTTGCACTTGAGGAATATTCTCCCAAATCCTCCTTACATCACTGGTGACCTGCCGCTGCAAGGAAGCATGGCAAATGCAGGCTTTCAGCTGGGCTTTTTGCAACCTGGAGAAAAAAATAAGGTTCTATTTCAAAGGGAGAGAATGGGTATAGGGTATGCAGTAAGGTCACAGTCAACAACCCCAACAAGTTGGATAAGCCCCGAGACCTTCCAGCTGCCCGGGCCAAGCTATCATCTCTTCCAGGGAGGACAGGGGCCCCAGCAGGACCATCTTGAGCCGCCACCTCCCTGCCTAAGCAGGAGACCTAAGGTCACTGAGAAGTTGCTCAGCAGAACTGCCTCTTGGCTGGAGTGTTCAGCTACACAGGAGAGAGTTGGAAGGAGGAAGAGCAGCCAGATGAGGCCCCCACCCTGAGATGGGGAGACAGCTCAGTGATGTTTTGTTGTGCATCTAAATTGTAGGTCTCAGAGTAACACTTCTAGGAGGCAGTGGGCACCATGACTGCCTCCTTCCCCAACCTCTTCTAATCAAACACCTTTTCTGCCTCTGGTTCCTGCCAGGAGAGGCGAAGGATGCTGCCCAGAGCCTGCAATCCGCCCTGCTGTTTCAATTAGGAAAGATGCGTCTTCTGAGGACGTCCACAGCGAAGCTGGTAATTAGGGAGCAAACTAACTGCCAGCTCATTTCAAACCGACTTGGACGCCTCGGAAAGGGCTGCCGGAGCCGCTCGCAGGCCCTCCTCCAGGTTCCCTCCTAACCAGCGCTGTCTGGACCCCATTCAACAAACTTGTCTTGAGTGCTTGGAACGTTTCAGGCCAGGGCTAGGTGATAGGAAGGTGAACTCCTCCCAACAAGTCATCGTTGGTGTGGTGGGTGCTGTGAAGGAGAATGCAGGATTGCAGGGCCAGCCATTAAGCTGGCAAGGTGGCCAAGGGGAGAAATGGAGTAGGAGAAGCCCCTGGCCTCTCTCCTATGGGTCTGAGCCAGGGGATACAGGGCTCAGCCTCATGGGACGGTAAGTGAAGCACATTCATTGAATCAATGTTTATTGAGCACCTGCTATAGACTGGGCTCGGTCCTAGGCCCTGGGTGTTGCAGTAAGCACAGTGAAGGCCTGCCTGAATGGAGCTCACAATCTAGCTGGCAGAGAAAGAGAGATTAAACCCAAGCCAGCTAAGCAGGTGTGGTGGCACATACCTGTAATCTGGTACTTGAGAGGCTGCGGCAGGAGGATCACAGGTTCAAGGCCAGTCTCAGCAGCTTAATGAGACCCTCAGCAACTTAGCAAGAACCTATTTCAAAATAAAAAGGGCTAGGAATGTAGCTTGGAGGTAAAATGTACCTGGATTTAACCCCCAGTACAAGGAGGTGGGGGGGGGAGGAAGGAAGGAAGGAAGGGGAAATAGGGAATAATGGAGTGGGGAAAGGAGGTTTTATAGGAAATCTGCTAATTAAGATGATGGAGCCGTGATGGAGTAAGCCTCGAGGACGGTCCAGGGGTACGGGCTATCAAGGGCAGAAGGGACAGCTAGCTTAGAGGCCTGGATTGAGGAGGCCCTCAGCACTGTTGAGAAGCCACAGAGAGGCCAGAGCAGCTAGAACAGAATGAAAAGGGGAGCAGGATGGAGGTCAGGTTGGTAAGAGAGGGCAGGTCACCAAGGGCCTGGTAGGCCACAGTGTGCAGGACACTGAGGGTCTGAGGGGAGGGCTGCCTGCTGCAGTGTGCAGAGTAGGCTGAGAGGACACAGGTGGGGGCAGGGAGCTCAGATGGACAAATACTACAATAATCACAGGGGTAAATGTTTGGGTCAAGATAATCAGGTGCATTTGATTAAACAAAAACAACTTGCCGGAGCCGGGCATGGTGGTACTTGGGAGGCTGAGACAATAGGATCGCAGGTTCAAGGACAGCCTCAGCAAGTAGTGAGACTTTCATCAACCTAGTGAGACCCTGTTTCCAAATAAGAAATAAAATTGGGTTGGGGGTGTAGTTCGAAGGTAGAATGCCTCTGGGTTCAATCCTCAGTACCACAAAAGAAAAAAAAATTGCTGGCACAGGTGGCATACATCTGTAATTCCAATACTTGAGAGGCTGAGACAGAAAGATCACATGTTTGAGGTCAGCCTCAGCAACCTAGCAAGACCCTATTTCAAAATAAAAAGTAAAAAAAAGAGCTGGGTGTATAGCTCAGAAGTAGAGCGCCCCTGGGTTCAATCCCCAGGATCTCCCCCCCCTCCAAAAAAAAAAACCTCTCAAGATGGTTTAATTAAAAAGAGGGGAAAAGAACAAGTTTCATGAAAAGGAGTAAGTTTAAGGAATAGTTGAATCAAGTACTCAACTGAGGTCATCGGGGATCCACATGTGTTTTTCTCTGTGCTACCCTCCCTGTGTGGTGTCAAATGGGCTCCAGTGGTTCTCAGCTTATACTCCACCAGCTTAGCCATTGTAATAAGGGCCTCTCTTCCCCAGGGGTCCTAGCAAAAGTCTCAGAGCAGGGTCTCATTGGCCCAGGTTGAAACACATGACTACCGCTCTGACTGATTGGTTCAGCCCAGGTGATGAGCCCATTCTTAGCACCACAGGGACAAGGTCAGCCCCACCTACACCCCATCAGCCCAAATGAGAAAGAGAAATTTCACAAAAGGAAAAGTTGGTTTGGGCTTGTAGAAAAGGGAGGAACTGATGCTAAGAGAACAAAAACAACAGGTAAGGGTGGCATAGCTTATGTAGAACAGAGAGCCAGGCTGGGTGCACGGCCATTATTAGGAAAAAGAAAGGGAAGGAGGGGAAGACAGGAGGAGGGAGGAGAGTCAAATCTAAAAGCACTTGTTTTGGGGGGAGATTAAGGAGAAGGACGCTGTCAGCGAGGGCTTCCTGGAAGAGGAAGAACTGATTCAGAGGCAGAAGAGGGGGGGGCAACTTTGGGCAGGGAAGGGGCAGCCTGATTCATTGTCCTGGACCAGTTTAGAGCCTGGCGGGTCACCTGCAGCAGGAAGGCAGTGAGGAGCCGGGGGCCTGCCCCACATCCTTGGAATATGTCCCACCAACTGCCTCCCTGGCCACCTTTCTATTTGTGGAGCAGTCATCACACCCCGTGTTAGACACGGCCACTGTTCCTAATGGATTATTGCAAATGATTTGACTGCCCATGTCAGCAGCCCCTGGCTTCCACGAGGGCCCCAAGCTCATCCCGTCACATCAGCCCCAGCGGGAGCTTTTCTACAGTTAACCCAGGCTACTCGTGCATGAAGAGGCGTCCACAGTACCGTGCCTGCCCTCAGTGGGGACACAAAAAGAACCCCTCAGGTGTGGGGAGGAAGTATTAGAATTCCTATTTACATTTTATTTTTATCTTATCCTTTTAAATTATTTGATATGTTTTATAACATACAGAACATATTAGCACAAAAATACATGTATATAATTTAAACATTTAAATAACTATGGGGATATGCTTATTTTTTTTCACTGAGTGATCTGTCAGAAACGTTTGAGGTCTGTTCTCATAGATAATAACAGCCAGCCAATTATGTGGAACAGGTTTTAGGTCCTGGTCCTAGTGCTCGTTTACTACTCAAAACAGCCCATTTTAAGCTAGTTGTGGTGACCCACACCTATAATCCCAGTACTTAGGAGGCTGAGACAGGAGGATCACAGGCTGGGGAACAGTCTCAGCAACTTACACCCTCAGCAACTTAGCAAGATCCTGTTTCAAAATTTAAAAACAAAACAACAACAACAAAAAACTTAAAGGGGCTAGGGGTGTAGCCTAGAGATAAAATGCCCCTATCTTCAATCTCCAGTACAAAAACAAAAACCAGCCTGTTTTACAGATAAGCAAACTGAAGCACAGAGAGGTTAAGGTACTTGCCCAATGCCACTCCGCCTGGATGATGCAGGGCTGGAATATGCTCCCAGTGCTCTGGCCCTGGCCCAGAATCCAAGAAGTCTCTCTGATAAGATTGGGGTCCTCAGATAGGAGGGAGGTGTCCCAGGTGATTGAGGTCATCCCTTATTTCTGACAGGGCGGCCCCCATACCACCCAAGATTTGTTCCCAGCCCACTCCCGCCACCCGCTCTCCCTCGCCACACCGACCTTTCCATCCCCATTGCACCTGCTGCAATTTCAGCTATTTGTTTTCATTGCTCCTCTGGGGAAATGGAGAGCAGATGATCAGTTTTGTTGGATGGGCAGGGAGGGCTGGCTGGTGGTTGGAATTCTGTCCTCTTATAAAAACATCCAAATAGAGGAGAGGGGAGGGAAGAGGAAACCAAAAGAATGGAAGAATCCTGGTGCCATGGGATAGGAGGGGCTGAGAAGTGGGCCAGGGGCTGCTGGGAAGACAGGCAGAGGCCTATGGAGTCAGGGCAGCAAAGGGCACTTGAGATGGGCAGACAGGAGGGAGCCCAGCAAGCTGCCATCTAGGAGCCTGTGGTCCTTTACCCCAAATGTAGAGACTGAAGGGACAGGGCTGCAGGGCTCCTCTGCCCTCTAGGGAGCACAGACAGTAGCCAGGCAGAGGTCCTGAGGATGCT
This sequence comes from Graphiurus murinus, assembly GCA_004027655.1. Classification (NCBI taxonomy): domain Eukaryota; kingdom Metazoa; phylum Chordata; class Mammalia; order Rodentia; family Gliridae; genus Graphiurus; species Graphiurus murinus. The sequence continues at coordinate 114,585 of PVLC010000728.1, forward strand.
GAGAAAAGCTGGTGGTCCTAAAAGGGATGAGACTCCTACCCCAAGAAGCGTCCCTACCCTGGGCTTTCCTGCCTGCAGCCAACTCCCCAGGACCCAGTGTTCCCTTGGCGTGGGGAGCAGGTGGCAGGTCCCTTTGGCCCTCTGTTAGAACCAGGGGTGTAGGCTTGGAGCCAGGAGTAAAGTGGCCAGATCCTGGCTTCCCTATGGTGATGATAATGTATGTAGCAGAGGCTAACCTTTCCTGAGCACCCACAAAAGGCCACACTCAGAGCCAGGCGCTTTTTGCCTTCAAATGCCTTCCCAACCGATGGGGTATGGTTCAAACATGTCCCCCAAATGCATGTGTTGGACACTTTCCCCAAAGCAAGGGTGTTGGCGGGGAGGGGGGGCAATGAGAGGGGACTCAGCCACGAGGGCTCCTTCATGAACAGATTATGCCTTTGTCATGGGAGCAGGTTTGCTATGAGGGGTGGATTCCTTATAAAAGGGTCCCCCTTTGCTCTTTCTCACCCTCTCACCTTCTGCCCAGGGATGGCACAGCAAGAAGGCCCTCCCCAGATGCTAGCCCCTCACTCTTGGACTTCAGCCTCCAGAACCGTGAACTAAGAAATTTCCATTTGTTATGAAGTACCCAATCTCTGGTATTCTGTTATCACAGCACAAAACAAACTAAGACAGATGCATACCCTTATCTTCACTTACAGGTGAGCAACTCAGGGTTTAGAGGCCCAGGACATTGCCCCAAGTGGGAGCTGGCGAGTATGAGCCAGGTGTAAACCTGGTCTGGTTCTCCTAAGGATCCCCTTACCCTGACCAGCAGGCTTCTCCAGTCCCTTTAATCTGGCTCTAAGAGGAAGCTGATTTCCTGAAAACATTAGCTTCTGACAGCAGCTGCAGGCTGAATTCTGATCATGATCACAGATTGAGCCCTGATACTGGGTATCTACTGAGCCCTGACCCTGTTTAAACACTGAGCCCTGACCCTGGTCACACACTAAGCCCTGATGAAGTCAACATCCAGAATAAAGGCCAGCATCATGGTCTGCTGTGCTCTAGAGACGTGCTCAGGGCATGGCTTCCTCAGTAAGGGTGTGGGAAGTCTACTCCAGGGAGGATGCTGACGAGGGAGAATTCAGAGTTTGGTTGGAGGCTCAGAGTCCAGATGTGCCTCTTCTATCAGTTGAGCCCAGGTTGGAGCAGATATCCCTGGGAGTCACGATAGACAGGTATCTCACAGGTGGGATGGCCAGGTGAGGCAGGGCTGCCTGGAGCCCAAGGCTTCTGGGGAGGCAGTGGCTATCACAGCATGGGCATGAGCAGAGAGCGCCATGCTGCCCCAGTGAGTTCACAGCCCCACTAACCAGCCTGGCCCCTCTTTCAGGGGACAGAAGGCACTCTTCCAAGGGCCCTTCCGCAGGAAATTGGGTGACTCTGGCAAGCAAGGTGGCCTATTCCCCTTTAAGCAAACCAAGTCTACTTTGTAGTCTTGGTGCCAGCTCTAGCCTTTCCAGGAAGATCTTACTCCACAAAGATCCTCCTGTAGCCAGCCAGCAGATCCCAGTGGGAGCAGGGCAGGGACAGCAGTTCCTGGTTTACAGAGGAAGCATGCTGGGTCCAGAGAGGACAAGAAGTCTACCCCAGGTCGCTCCACATCCTTAAGAAGGCTTCCTGATTCGTCTAGTCCCCCCAGAGCTCTCCACCTTCCTCCTACCAGGCACCCAGGACCCAGGCTTTCTCCTTTTACAAGACCGTATTCTGTCTCTACAATTGGTCAGCTCCAGATGTTGTTGGAGTGAGTGATGGAATGAACGAACGAATGAATCAATCAATCAATCACTCAACCAATCAATTCACTCATTACTGGGTGGCTGGCTTGCTGCACAGACAGGGTCTGTGTCAACATCACAGACCCTCCCTAATGGCTTCCCCACCCTCCCCAGTAACCTGCTTTCAATTCTCCTCTCCCCCTTCACTGTAGACTTCAGGCTCATATCAGCTGGAGTGTATGGAGTTGTTAAGTCACTCTGTGACCTTGGGCAAGTCATTCTTCTCTCTGTGCAGTTCCTTTCTGGAAACTTACAATAGCCAGAGTGCCCCCCTCTCCACACACACACAAAGGTTTGCTACACTTGGTAGTACATGTAAAGCAGCTTATGAGTGGCACTTAGTAGGTGGTCAGTTCAGCAGAAACTTGACTTCTACCACCTTCTCTATGCCCCATTTGGTAAGAGTTGGGTTGGGCTGTCCTTGCCTGGCCAAGGGACTCCCTAAACCCAAATTCTTAATCCCAAATGAATCTGCAAACACCATCCCTCCCAAGCCCATTCCAGCCATTTTCTTGCTCTGCCTCTCCCCCACTTTGCTTTTTAATGTGCACAATACAATTAAGGCAAAATGGGTTTCCCATCAAACCCCCAACAACTTCCTTCTCCCCACCCTACCCAGCGCCACCGGCCCCATTTACTCCCTCCCTCCGGGACTATGGAGTTTAATTTCAGGACATGATTCCCCCAATAACTCTCCTCCACTGGAGCTTCCCACATACCCCAGAGAACCCTAGGAAGCCAAGATGGGCTTCTGTCTATGGGAATCAGGGTCAGAGCCCAGGGAGTCTGCAGTCAAGAAATTTGTGCAGTTCACTGTCTTGATAAGGTTTTTATTTTTTACTATTTTGTGGTACTGAGTTGTTGCTAAGTTGTTGAGGGTCTTGCTAAGTTGCCAAGGCTGACCTCAAACCTGCAATCCTTCTGTCTTAGCCTCCCAGGTGCTGGAATTACATGTGTATCACCCTGCCTGGCGGATAAGGGTTTTCTCCAAAACAGAACTGGAACCAGCCCTTGGGGCAGAATGTTTATTTGAGAATGAGGGAGCCAGAGAGACAGAGAGCAGGAAAGAGCAACAGCGGATATAGGGGAGTGCCACTGAGGTCGCTGGGGAGAGTGGGATCCATTCTGCCTGGATCTCTGAGAAGCACACAGTTCTCTCCAGAATGGTCCACCTGAAAGACAGGGACTGGGGCGCTGGCTCCTGTCCCTCACCAGTTAAGGGCTGGGTCAGGGCTGTGAGCCAGCTGCATTTCCAGCCTGCATCTATTCTTGGGGCAAGCAAGCTGCCCTGGCACTGGAGGAAGCCCTGAGGCAAAAAGTGACCAGTCTCCGGGGTATGCTTGAGAGTCCCCGCCCGCAGGAGCCTGAGCCTACCCCAGCTACGGCTACACTGAAACCGAAATGAGCAGACACGGTGCTGGGCCCACCAAGAACCACTGCACAGAGGGCTCCCTGCTTAGGTTTTCGTGGCCTCCTTTTGATGGAGACAATTCGAGAGTGGAGATCACAGTCTGTCTCCCCAGGAACCAGCCTGTCTGGTCTGTTATTCATTCCATAAACATTTCTTGAGGCAAGCTGAGTGCCTGAGCCCATGCTGGGCATTGGAGTCAAGGAGATGAATCAGGAGGGGACTTCCCAGGCTGGGGGAGGAGGCAGAGCCACGCCTAAGTGGTGCCACAGTGGTTGGAAGAGTGGGAACATAGGAGACAGGGCTAGCTCCAGGGCTTGGGAGAGCTTCACTGGGGAGCTGATATTTGAATTGGGCTTTGAAGACTGAGAAGGAGTTCACTGATCTAAAAAGCAGGGAAGGGCTGTTATCCAGGTGTACGGCCTGCCCACAACACATCCCATAAATAATCAGCAGATCACCTATCCAAAATTCCATGTCAGCCCAAGAGTTCCTGGCCAGCTCTGTCTGAACCCCCACCCCAGCCTGGCCTGGGCTGGGAACTCAGATTCAGCCTGGGGAGGCTTGCCTGCTGGAGCAGAACCACAAACTTGGGTCTTACCTACGCCTGCACCTCCCAGGACTTGGACCTCTGCCAACCCCCATCACCTCACCTCCCAGGACCACTAGCCTCATGAACTCAGCTGGACACCATAGGCCTTAGAGCTGGAGCCCTGGGGTATAGGCACACTTGAACTTGGATTCTGGCATCACAGTGGGGAGGTGAGGGGCAAACTGCCTCCCTGTCTGAGCTTCATTTCAATGGACTGCACAGCGAGGCTTGCAAGAGATAACTAAGATGCAGGACCAGGAGATAACTCTCCTCTTGCACCAGGTATCTTACACGGGGACATTCCAAATACTGGGACCAGACCGGGGGTGTAAATGGCAGCTATTATTGTCAAGTAAATTACTATTTTGATTCAGAAGGAGCAGTTGCCCAGCTCACAGACCCTGAGCTGAGGAGCCTACAGGACCGAGGCCACACGCCGGGCTGGGACCCAATCCTGGTACCAGGAAGCTGTGCTGGAGAGGACACCAGAGGCCTTAACCCTGAGCTGGGTTTCCTACAGTTGGCAAATTCCCCTTCAAGCATCTCCGGAACACACACACACACACTCACTCTCCCTCTCTCTCCCTCCCTCCCTCCCTCCCTCCCTCCCTCCCTTCCTCCCTCTTCATTAGCATGAGAATAGGGTGCCGGCTGGGATCTAAGGGTCCAGAGGTATTTGTATTCCAAAGAGCTTCCTCAGTTCCCTCAAAGTCTGATCCAGCGACCACTTTGGTGGGCAGCAAGGGAGAGGGGAGCCCACCAGAGGGGGCCGCCCTGTGCCCCAAGGACTCTCTGAGGGGGCTGCATCCAGAAACGCAGCCCAAGATACTCTAACCTCCCGCCAACCCCACCCGGTAGTAAGCAGCAGATGTGGGATGTGTGTGGGGGTGGGGAGGTGCTCTTTAATCTGGAAGAGCATATTCCATGTATTAAATGCTTGGATTTGGTTTTCTGCCTCAACCTTTTATTTCTTTGACATTTTAAATCCTGTTCTATTCAAGGGAGGAGTGTGAGGTTTGTGCGCTTATCACAAGGGAACCTGGAATTTGAAAAGGTTGAGAAACATTGCCCAACGGGATTAATAATAATAACTAGCAGTTGGGAGCATTCGCCCCGCACCTGGTTTTATGCTAAGCATTTAAGCATTTTGCATACATCATCTGTGTGTGTGTGTGTGTGTGTGTGTGTGTGTGTGTGTGTCTGGGGATTGAACCCAGGTGCAGTCTACCTTTGAGTTACACACCCAGCCCTATTTTTTATGCTTTATTTTAAAACAGGGTCTCCCTGGGTTGCTGAGGCTGTCCTCAAACCTGTGATCCTCCTGTCTCAGCCTCCCATGTACTAGGATTACAGGTGTGCACTACCACACCCAACGCTTGTTTTCTCTCTCTCTCTCTCTTTTCCCTGTGGTACTAGGGATTGAACCCAGTGGTAGCCTACTTTTAATCTACACCCTTAGTCCTATTTTATTTTTAATTTTTTATTTTGAAACAGAATCTTGCTAGGTCACTGAGGGTCTTGCTAAATTGCTGAGGCTGGTTTTGAACTTGTTATTCTCCTGTCTCAGCCTCCCAAGTACTGGGATTATAGGCTTGGCCACCATACCTGACTACATTCTTTTTTTTTTTTTTTTTTTTTTTTTTTTTGCGGTACTGGGGGTTGAACTCAGGGGCATTCTACCTCCGAGCTACACCCCCAGCCCTATTTTTTATTCTTTATTTTGAAACCGAGTCTCACTAAGTTGCGGAGTGCCTCACTAGGTAGCTGAGGCTGGCTGCAAACCCGGATCCTCCGGTCTCAGCCTCCCGAATGCTGGGGTTACAAGCATGCACCACCACGCCTGGCTACTACATTCTTTTTAAAAATCCTCACTACATAGCCTCCCATAGTACTTGGGAGGCTGAGAAAGAGGATGGCAGGTTCAAGGTTATCCTCAGCAACCTAGCAAGACCCTGTTTCAAAATAAAAACTTAAAAGAGGCAGAATGCCCCTGGATTCAATCCCCAGTACCAAAACTAAATAAAAAATACTCTCTACAATCCTGAGATACTCTTACAAACCCCATTTTACAGATGAGACAACTAGAGCTTAGAAGAATAAAGTTGCCCAGGATAACAAAACAAACAAACAAACAAACACAAAAGGAAGGCTGGACCCCAGTGGCCAAGCACCCCAGGTCCTTCCCCTGCCTCTCTGGAAAGGAGTTGCATGAATGGGTAGTTTGGGGTACCAGGACGGGGTGGGCAGGCAGAAGCACTGTCTTGTGCCCCCTCCAGCCACCAATCCTGCTCTAGGGGTGCCCCCTCCACTGCCAGGGAGACTGGCTGGCCCCACACTAGACAATCTCCTGCAAGCCTCATGTGCTGAGTATAATGTCATTTCCAAGGGAAGGGCAGAAGAGTCAGCAGAAAGGCAAAACACCCCTGCACCCTGGACACAGCACCCTGTGCCACCCATAGGGACCAAGCCAGGATCCTGGACCTGCCCTGCAAGAGGGCTCTACACAGCAGACACACTTGACACCTCCCCTCCTCCCTGCCCCTTCAGAGTCAGACTACGGCCCCTCCCTGCTGGCTCTCCTCTGCAAAATGTGCCCTCTGCTTCCCATTCATCAGGATTTTCCAGTTTCATACAAACCAGAAGCCCTAATGTCTGGTTTTGTCATTTCCTTGTCCAACTGTCCCAGGATCCTTATGGCATAGGAGATTCTGAACATTCCTTCTATGCTTTGTGTGATCCCAAAGGAGCACTGATGAGATTTCAGGTACCACAGCAGAGAGAACCCAGGGCAATCCCTAGGATCGATGCATCACACCAGGACCCTGGCTGCCCAAGGCCATCCATAGATCAGGGTCCAAAATCTTACTTAACCTAACTAAGGTCAGAGAGGTGGGGTGGGGTGGGCTGGGTGCTCAGGGCTTTCATCTGGTCCTCATTATCTTCTCACTCTGTGAGAAGGTAATTAAGTCTTCCTCCCATCAAAAGCTGAAACTGGCTTCACTCCAAGGCCTGGCTGGTATGGGAGGGCGAGAATGAGTGCTCACCCCAGGCCTGGGGGGGGGGGGGCTGAGGAACAAGAAAATTCTAGCAGTCCAGGGTGTGGTGATATCAAGAGTATGAGCCAACAGCCAGACAAGGTAGTGCACGCCTGTAATCCCAATGCTTGGGAGGCTGAGACAAGAGGATTGTACATTCAAGGCCAGCCTCAGAAACCTAGCAAGACTCTTAGTAACCTAGCAAGACCCTGTCTCAAAACAAAAAATAAGGGCTGGAGATGTAGCTTAGAGGTAGAATGACCCCTGAGTTCAATCCCCAGCATAAGAGAGAGAGAGAGAGAGAGAGAGAGAGAGAGAGAGAGAGAGAGAAAAGAAGAAGAAGAAGAAGGAGGAGGAGGAGGAGGAGGAGAAAAGGAGGGGGAGGAGGAGGGAGAAAGGAGGGAGGAACGAGGGAGGGAAGGAAGGAAGGAAGGAAGGAAGGAAGGAAGGAAGGAAGGAAGGAAGGAAGGAAAGAAAGAAAGGGATCCATGTTGTCCTGGGGGTTCAAGACCCAGCCATGGAGGAGCCAGAGAGGTGGGGTTTGTGCCCCCAAGTCACTCTCCTAATGACATGGACACAATACTGAAACCAGCGGTACTCTGGGAGTTCAGAAGAGGGTCACAGACTCTCTTATTCCCTTGTTTTTCCACAAGCTGATGGTGATGATGATGGTGATGGTGTCGATAGTGAGATGATGATGATGGTGATGTGATGATGGCAGCGATGGTGGTGATGATGGTGGTGATGGTGATGATGGTGATGGTGAAAGTGAGGTGATGATGGTGATGATGATGGTGGTGATAGTGAGATGATGATGGCGGTGATGGTGATGGTGATGATGATGGCGGCGGCGGTGGTGGTGGAGGTGATGAAAGTGAGGCGATGGTGGTGGTGATGATGGTGGTGATGGTGTCGATAGTGAGATGATGATGATGGTGATGTGATGATGGCAGACGATGGTGGTGATGATGGTGATGATGGTGGTGATGGTGATAATGGCGATGGTGGTGGTGATGGTGGTGATGGTGATGATGATGGTGGTGATGGTGATAATGGCGATGGTGGTGGTGATGGTGAAAGTGAGGTGATGATGGTGATGATGATGGTGGTGATAGTGAGATGATGATGGTGGTGATGGTGATGGTGACGATGATGGCGGCGGCGGCGGTGGAGGAGGTGATGAAAGTGAGGCAATGGTGGTGGTGATGATGGTGGTGATGGTGAAATGATGATGCTGATAATGGTGGTGAGATGATGATGATGATGATGATGATGATGGCGGTGGTGGTGGTGGAGGTGATGAAAGTGAGGTGATGGTGGTGATGGTGATGGTGATGGTGGTGATGAAGGTGGAGCAGCTCCCTCTGATGGAGCCCTCACCATACACCAGGCCCTGTGCTGAGCCCTATTTACACAAATTTCATTTGGTGACAACCTCACCACAACCCTTTGGAGGCAGATTCTTGTCCTCCCTCACCTTTTCCAGAGGTGCAACCTGAAACTTATTTAACCTGCCCAGTTACAGAATGGGGACAGGAAGACTTCCTGGAGAAGGAGCATATGAAGGATGAGGCTGGCAGGAAGGCCACAGTGGAGGCTGGGGAGAGCAGAGGCACAGGGAATGCTGAGAACGGTGACAGGGAGGCTGGTGAGGTGGGGAGGGTGGCAGCATGGCCTGGAGGCATGGGGAGCCACAGAATGTTTAAGAGCATGGAAGTAACGGCAGCATGCCTTCGGAACAGTATTGTAGGGTGGGGAATAAGGGGCCTGTCCCTAAAGCCCTCATTCCTGACTCTGACCCAGCAGGGGAGGTGGCTCCTTGTGTCCATCAGGAAAGACTGTGGTCCAGAGTCACCTTTGGCTTTGCCACCTGACCTCAGGTGGCAGACTGCCTCGACAGTTTCCTCACCTGTGAAAAGTAAATGATGATGATGGTGACGATGATGACACCGATGATGACTACAATGATGTGCACCCAAGGGCTGGTGAGGACCGAGTGGCACATTCAGGTCAGAACAGCCTCCCTCTGGTAGCTATAAGCTTCCTCCAGCTGAAGCAAGGCCTGGACCAGCTGCCTGCCTTTTGAGGGGAACTCTCAAATCCTGGAATGAGAACATTTAGCGGGAGGGCTTCAGGCCAGCCTCCAACTCTCAAGCAGCCATGTGAGAACTGCTATTCAATTACCCTTAATCTTCTTGATGAGGTGGAGCCGGGCCAGCCATTGCAAGGCCCAAAGCAAGTCCCAGGCCCCGTCCACGGAGCGTCCTGCCCAGCCTTCCTCCCCTACGGTCTCCAGGAGACTGGGTGGGGTGTGGAGAGCTCAGGGCAGCCTCGCCCTCCACCCCCAAACTGCCTCCTCAAGCCAAGGGGTCAGACCCAGAGTCTGTAAGAAAACTGATTGAGCCACAGAGACCTGGTTTTCCACCTTTGGCATTTGGCTCCAGGCCTAGACGGCCCTTCTCAACCTGCCATCCCCTCTGCACACCCTTATCAGTCTTGAGCCCCTGCTTCAAGGAGGGATTTCGATAGATCCCTTTTAACCAGTGGATCTTCAGGTAGGAGTAGGTTTGAATGGTGGGACTTTAAGGCAGAGGGTGCAGGCCTCCTGCAGCCGGAAGGGAATCCCGGGCACTGAGCACTGAGGACCAAGCAGGCTGGACACTTGTCTCCAAGGCCAGGCCCTGGTCTCACAGCTGGAGTTTGGGTAGAAGACATCCCATTGTTAGGAGGCCCAGGCCAAAGTTCCCCATAGCAAAGCAGACACGCACACGTGCACGGGCACACACACACACACACACACACACACACACACACACACACACGTGAGTGCGCGACCAAGTAGGATTGGATTTCTGGGCTGGGCACGATCCCACTCCCATCAGAAAAGGGGAGAGAACTGAAAGCTGAGGTGATAGTCCAGGGCAGCGTCCCTGGCTGTGGACTCACTTTTGCTTTCTGCAGATTTTCTGTGTTCACATGTGTTGGCCATGCCTTTGTCCCAGAGCTGATGAACATACCATGCAGGACTGAGCCCTGAGATGGGAGGACAGAGTCGTGACTGCTGTCCTGGGCAGTTTTTCCCCTGGCTACCCCAACCCTGCAGGGTAGTGGCTGGCATGGTGCTGCAATGCTGGCCCTCTGTTTTGAGGAAGATGGGCCAGGGCATGGTGGAGGAGGAGTGGGAGGGAAATAGAATGTTTATTTGTTTGTTTGTTTGTTTGTTTGTGTTTTTTTGCCCAAGCACTTTGGTTTTAAGCAGATACAGCCACAAGGTGTCACTAAAAGCCCAGAGAGGTTGGCTGACTTGCCCAAGGTCACACAGGCCTTCTGATGCCCAGTCCTGGGCATTTCCCACTAGACCTGGAGTGGATCTGCTCTGTGCAAGAAATTGGGTGGGGTAGTGATGGGCAAGCTCAAGAGGACCTGAACAAACTTGCTGGGTGACAGGATTGGAAGGCTCCAGCCTCCCAGGCAGCAGGATATGCCAGGTAACATCAGTGCAGCCAGGCATGGTGGTGCTTGCCTGTAATCCCAGTATTTGAGAGGCTGAGACAAAAGGATCACAGGTTCAAGGCCAGCCTCAGCAATTTAGTGAGACTCTCAGCAACCTAGTGAGACCTTGTTTCAAAACAAAAAATAAAAAGGACTGAGAGTGTAAATCAGAGGTGGACTACCCCTGGGTTCAATCCCTAGTACCACACACACACACACAAATTAGTGCAGCATACAGAAGAGACCTTTGTCAGGTGAGGGGCACGGGACTGGCTGGGCTCTCTGGCACTCTTTCCCAGACCACTTCAGTCCTTCCCCAGTGGTCACAGGGCAACTCCACTGTCCCTGCTCATCTGCTTCCAGAAGCCACTTCAGAAATCAGTAAGATGTAGTGGCCAGGTTCTCTTAGCTACAGATTTGAGACTGGACCTATCTAAACTCCTTTTCTGCAAGGGCAAGAAAAGGTCTCCGCAGACTCAGAACCCACTGACGTGGCCACCATGGGGAAGGGCTCTCGGTCCTGATCGTTCATCTCCCTTCTGTTGAACTTGCACAGAAAACTCATTCCCTCCGCCAGGCTCCAGGACTCAAGTCACGGGCACAGCACCGGCAGGCATGGACATTCATTGAATGACCATTTGAAGAAGACCCTTCTGCAATTGCTGGCTTCCCCTCTGCTTCAGTGGCTCTGGAGTCCGGGGCTGAGGGCTTTGCATTCTGGGATGAATGCCCATCTGTAGAAGATACTGCAGGCTGGTTGCCCCATCCTCTCTATGACCCTGTTCTTCCCAGCCACCTTCCAGTGACTGGAGATGTCCAAGTGACCCACTGCTGGACAAGGAGATGGAAATGAAGTCACTGGGTGGCGGCTGTAGTTTGTGTGTGGAATGTTCCCCAACGCCCATGTGTTAGAGGCGTAATCCCACAGGAGGCGGAGCCTAGTGGGAGGTCTTTAAATCACTGGGGGCATGCCCTTAAAAGGGATTATGGCATTTGGGAGGCTGAAACCGGAGGATCCGGGTTCGCGGTCAGCCTCAGCTACCTGGTGAGGCACTCCACAGCTTAGTGAGACCCTGTTTCAAAATAAAGAATAAAAAAAACAGGGCTGGTGGTCTAGCTCGGAGGTAGAATGCCCCTGAGTTCAATCCCCAGGACTGAAAAAAAAAAAAGGGATTATGGGACTCTCCTTCTTCTTCCTCAACCCAGCATCCCACTAGTGGCTCAAATCATGAACCAGAACCTCTAAAACTGAGCCAAGTTAATTATCTTATAAGTTAATTATCTTATAAGTTAATTATCTCAGGTATTTTGTTAGAGTGTCAGAAAACTGACTAATACAGTGGGGCTTCAGGATACTCCTGTTAAAAGACAATGAACTGGCATTCCCTTTAACCTTTCCTTTTTTTTTTTTTCTCTGCCTGGAACTTGGACACAGGTCTAGAGTTGCTGCAGCCATCTTGCTATTTTGAGGCAATAAGCAGGCAAGGAGACAAAGGCTTTTGTGCTATAAATAGTAGAAGGGACAATGGAAGGAGCCTGGAGCCTTAACAACCTGGTGGCCCTGAATGACCCACCCCTGAACTTCTTGTACTGAAGGAATGTCCCTGTACCCAGCCCCACCTCTCTTTTTAGGACTGTTTGTTAGGTTTTCTCTTGCTTACAATTCACACGTTTCTAATTGTTATACCAGCCTCCTCCAGTTAGAAATGCTGAGCCTGGGGGGAGGGGGATCTCTTTCCTCTGACCTCAGCATTTGCAGGAGAGGTTGGGACCCTGTGATTCCAATACATTGTGAGTCCAGGACCCCCCCCCCCCCCAGAGCAGGAAATGCTCTGGAAATGAGGCTGAGTAGTGAGTGGCCAGCCACTTCTCTAACAGACTAAGCTCAGGAGCCAGGAAGTCTCTCCCTCCTCTCACAGGTGCCCAGGTTTTTCTCACCCTCTTTGCTCGCTCCCAGTCTCCAACCTACCAGCTAGCTCTATATATTCTTCACAACTGCCCATGTCACCTCACTCAAGAAATTGCTACCATTAAGGAGATAATAAACTGGGCACTGTAGCACACAACTATAATCCCAGTAGTTAGGAGGCTGAGACAGGACAATCACAGGTTTTAAGTCAGCCTCAGCAACCTAGCGAGACCCTCAGCAACTTAAAGAGACCCTGTTTAGAATGCTCCTGGGTTGAATCCCCAGTACCAAAAAGTAAAAAAAAAAAAAAGATAATAACGGGATGCCCAAGATGGGTTGGACATTTTCCCCTTGTGCCCCCCAGGACCCTATGCTACTTATAGCACTACATTTATTACCAAAGATACAATATTACAGGGGTGTCCACCTCTCTTACCAGATGAGGTGTCTTTTTACCTGTATATGCTGGTGAGTACCTTGAGCAGATGCCCTGGTCTTTGAGCATGCCATCTTTCACTTGCTTGTTCATTCGTTCTAGGGCTTGTGGAGGATCTCCTAGAGGTACCAGTGTCCAGTGGAGCAGCTCTGCTGAGCCACGCTGCCACAGAACCAGAGCATCCTTGCATAGTGGACCCTCCGGAATAGTTCCCAGAAGGTCAGCCTCAGGGACGCATGCTTCCAGCCACAGGCCTAGTGCCTTCCAGCTTCAGAGAACAAGGGAGGGATGCAAGCTTTGGGCCAAAACAGCCAAATTGGTTCTCATTCTCTCATCTGCCTCCTCCTCCCACACTCAGCCCAAAGCCAAGTGTCCAGGTGGGGTAGATGCTGACTGCATGGGGGCTTTGGGGCCTGATGCGTGGTCATGAAAGTACTTTGCAGGGCCTTCTTTACGATCATCTCCTCTAGGACTCGGATTTGGGAGCTGGGGACCAAGGAGGAGGCAAGGACAGTGGGCATCCCCTCTGGTTGTTACCTGGTCCTGGGGGCTTTGGTGAGGGAAACCCCAAAATGTTCAGCCCCTTCCTCCTCTAGACCAAGAAACTTTTCCTTTGCATCCACCTGTTCCTTTCTCTCCCTCTGTAAGCATGACAGAGTACCAGACAGGCGCTCACATTTCAAAAGCAGAGCTGCAGGGCTCATGAATGCGGAGGTTCTGAAGGCCCTGCCTCCCCACTGGCTCTCGGTGTGAAAACAGCCCCTCCAGCCTGCAGTGCAACCTCCAGGCTTCTCGGTCCTAAATCTCTTGGGCATTTAGGAAAAGCTCAGACCTCACAGCCAAGAACGTCTTAGTCAGTGCAGGCTGCTATAACAAAAATACCATAGCACAGGTGGCTTAAACAATGAGCATTTATTTGTTACAGTTCTGGAGGCTGGGAAATCCAAGATCAGGGCACTGGCAGATTCAGTGGCTGGTGAGGGCCCATTTCCTGGCTCATAAATGGTGGCCTTTTCACTTGTCCTTACGTTGCTGAAGGGACAAGAGGGATTTCTGGGGTCTCTTTTAGGGGGGCACTGATGTCACTCATGAGCCTTTACCCTATTGGCCTGGTGACCTTCCAGGGGCTCCACCTCCTAACACCATCACATTGGATATCAGCATTTTCAACATATGCATTTTGCAAGGGACACAAACTGTCTGTTGATAGCAAGCAGGGAGACAGTGGCTCCCCTCCTGGCCCTCTTAGGCTCTAATGGAGGGAGAGGCAGGAGACAGGGTCCCTCAAGTGCAGTATCAGGAGACTTGCTATGTTCTAGGCACAAAGTGGGTGTGCTGCTCTCTTATTACACACAGCAAGCATATTATTAAGCACACGTTAGTAAGCTCAGTCTCTCCACCCAACAACCCTGCCTGGTAGGAATTGTTATTCCCTTAAGTTGAGGAAATTTACCAAAACAGACAGAAGAAATAGAAAATAGAAATACTGCTCAAGCTCCTAAAGAAATTGAGTTCTTCATCAAAACTCTTCTCACAGAGAAAACTCCAAGGCCAAGACAATTTTCCTGGTAAATTCCACCTAATATTTGAGAAAAATAAGTGAACTTTCTATTACAAACTCTTCCAGATAATAGAAAAGGGGAAAATCCCTTCAAAGGCATTTTTGAGCCCAGTATAGCATAGATATATCACTTCCCACATCTGTAAGGTGGGGATGATACCAGGCTGACCTGCCTCAGAGGTAGGCAGCAGGATCAGCCTTAAGGATAGAGCCCTTAACATGTCTCCTGACACCGAATCAGTGTGAGGCAGTTGGTTCTGTGTGGCCAAGCCAGGATTCAGGCCTAACCTTGTGTCTCAGCTATGCCAGAAATCTAGGAAGACATCCCTTGGACAAAAAGAGGGAAGAGAAAAATGAGCTGGGGAGCCATTCTGCATAAAGTTCCTGTCCTGGGATGGCCACGTAGCAACCTTGACCTCATTCAGTCTTCACAAAAGCTCTTCAAGGTAGGTGCTTCTACCCCATTTTATAGATAGGAAGGCGGAGGCTCAGAGAACCTGCGACTCGCGGTGTAAAGTCAAAGCCAGGCCCGTCTGAAGAAACTGCTCAGGATTCTCTGCACCTTGCTAATGACACAGGTGTGCTAACCAGCCAAGCCACAGCAATAGAGCTCTCCAAACTTGGGTCTTGGGACTTGAGGGTCCCCATCTATAAAAGGGCAAAGAAGCCACTCTAGGTTGTTTCAGGCAGAGGAAGCACATGGACTTTCCTGACAAAAAGAACACACCATGTCTACCCGAAGAGTTGCCATGAAGCAGCGCCCCCTGCAGGCCACCCTGTCATGGCCCTCACACAGCATCGATCATGGCCTGAGGCACTGGTCACCATCTCCCGTGGACAGTGTTTTTATTGTACAAAAACTGCACAAATGCATCCTCGTTGTAATAGACACTTAACCAGTTCCAAAATATACTGAATAATCTGGGCCAAGTCACCTGACCCCGTCTCACTCCCCTCTGCACCTGGAAAGGAAGACTGTGCTCAAACAGCAGGAGAGATCTCGCTCCAGCCCCTCCGGTGCCCTTACTCACAGTATGCGCACGCCGCATCATCATTTTGAGGGGATTTTTACACACCTGCATGCATCCCACAGGTACTGTTCTGCAACTTGCTTTTTCCACTCACAATCCCACGTGCTGCTTATATTCTCATACCTCTGATGGAAGCAAGGAGGTTCGCCAGAGCTCCGGGGTGGGGTGCAAAGCAGTGCAGAGGGTCACGCTGACCAGGACTGAAGTCTCAGCCCTGCCACTGCGTCTGGGGGACCTCAGGCCAGTCACTAAGCTCTCTAAGCCCTGGTTTCCATATCTGTGAAATGGAGACGTCAATAGTAGTTACTCACAGGCTCAGAATGAGGCTTGGCTCTCAGCCGAGAAAAGGGTGCTCGATGATTTCAGAACATCGGCCATCCTTTGAGAACAAGGAGGCCTGGGGTCACTGCTCTAATAATGGAGCTCTGAGGGAGGGGAGGAGGTGACTGCTGTGACATCAGCCTGGCCTCTGCTTTCCCAAAGCAGGGGAGAAGTGACCTGCCTTTTTTTTTTTTTTTTTTGTACTAGAGATTGAACCCAGGGACATTCTACCTCCAACCTCCAACCCCAGCCCCTTTTATTTTGAAATAGGTTCTTGCTAAATTGTTGAGGGGTCTCACTAAGTTGCTTACCCTGGCCTTGAACTTTTGATTCCCCTATCTCAGCCTCCCAAGTAGTGGGATTACAGGCATGCATCACTGCACCTGGCTACACCTAGCCCTTTTTATTTTTTATTTTGAAATAGGCTCTGGCTTAATTGCCGAGCCTAGCCTCAAACCTGCGGTCCTCCTGTCTCAGCCCCCAAGTACTGGCATTATAGGCATGCACCACCATACCTAGCATGAGCAGCTCTTAATAATATCTGTTGATGTTCATGGGATGAGTCCATCGTCCATTCCTTCACTTCTAAAGCCTGTCAGAAGCTGCTTCGCCCTATTTCAAAAATGAAGAAACTGAAAGCGAGGAAGGTTGGAGCCTGTAGACACCATCCAGCCCAGCTCCCTCATTTGGCCCAGAAGGAAAAAAAGCAAGAGACACGAGTACAGTCCTGGCATCTATTTAGCACAATAAATGCTCACTGCCCTTGGAGCCAGATGTTTTATTTATTTTCACCCCACCCAGCGAGGTGAGTACATTTCCCATTTTGCAGACCTGAAAACTTAAGTGACTTCTACAAGGGAATGGAATTAATAGGAATGGCACTAATAGGACCCTGGGGCATGAGTCCTTACCCGAAGCAGCTGTGCGACCCCAGCTTACCTGTCCTGGCAGGCTCTGTGGCTACAGCCCCCTACAATGCCTCTCTGGTCACCCTCCTGTGCCCACTGCTCCAGTGTGTCCTGACTCCCAGACATCACGCAGAGACAAGCACTCTGTCTTCTCCGGAGCCCCAAAGAGGAAAGACCTGACTCTGCTTCATCTCTGTGTCCTCCCACAAAGCACAGGGCCTGGCACAGAAGAGGCAAACGTGAGCCGGGCACGGTGGAGCACGCCTGTAATCCCAGTACTTGGGAGGCCGAGACAGCAGGATCATAGGTTTGAGGTCAGCCTTGGCAACTTAGCAAGACCCTCCGCAACTTAGCAATACCCTGTTTCAACATAAAATATAAAAATAGGGCTCAGAGGTAGAATGTCCCTGGGTTCAATCCCCAGGCCCCAAGGGTTTGTTACACATCCAACCTACTTGCCACTGCCTGGTCCCCATTCCCTAGCTTCTCTCTCGCCAAGGGCGGGGTGGGGCCCCTCTGCATCCCCTACTACACTGCCCAAGCCCTCAGGAGCTGCCTGCCACCCTTAATCCCACTAGGGCCCAGGTTTCAGTAAGAGCACCTCACCAGGCCACTCGCCTGAGGCAGGTCACCCGGCTTGACCACAGACCGTGGGGGAGGGGCTCAGAGGCCAGGCCTTGCCTGGACCTTTGAACAACTGAGAAAGCAGCCACTCACTCCATCAATGCCACCCCCTGCTCGCCCGGAGCCCCTGTGGTCCCCGCTCTCTCCCTGAGGTGGGGAGGGGGCTGGGAGACTCCCATGTTTGTCAGCGGAGGACTGTATTGGGGAGGACTGCGTTTCCATGGATACGAGCCATGGGAGCTGCTGGGAGATGGGGCCATGGTGTACACAGACACAGATCCGCAGGGACCTGCAAGAAAAATAGCAACAGATTTGCTGAGTCATTGGCCCCACATATTTATAGTCTCTGGCAAAGGCAAACCTGCCTATCAGAGGCTAATAATACTGCAGCAGCGTGTTAATTGCAAAGACGGAGTCTTCAAGCATCCATTCAGACACCCGGGGCCTCTCCTTGAATAAAGAGTGGGGACCTCACAGCAAGAGCCGGGCTGTGTGTGCTGCAGCTTGTGTGGCTAGGGATGCGCGCGTGCGGGTGTGTGAACCCGGCTGTCACGGTGTCACAGAGTGCCCTTCTGCCACCCGAGGATGTCTGGGATGGACCAGCTCTGCAGCTGGGCAGGGTGTGGAGGGGTCAGCAAGACAGTGGAGGAGGCTGACCGGTCAGGTCTCGGGGATGAGGGGAAGTGGGACAGGATGCTGCCTCTAGTCCCGAGAGACCTTCATCCCAAACTCATGGGGACAGCCAGTGTCCCCTCGCTCTGCAGTCGGGTAATTAGAAGACAGAGAAAGAAGGGCCTTTGTCTCCTGGGAGGTCGACCAGTGGGCTGCTCCACACAGCCACGATGGGTTCCAGGAAACTGGCTGCCACCTTTATTAAACACCCAAGGGCCAAACTCAACCCTGAGTTTGAGGAGAGTCTCTGCACTCCTGCCTCTGGGGCCAGGAGACCCTCCACCCCTGAATCAGGCAAGTCCTCACCTCCTGCCTCTTACACCTGACACAGCGACACAGCGTCCTGCCCCTGAAGCACTGCCTTCCAGTGGCATCAGTCACGCCCTGTCCATTGTCTGTCACTCTGGAGTCTCTACGTGTTCCCAGTACCTGGAAGAGAAGGCCTGGGTGAAAAACCAAAGGCTCCAGTTCCTCGAAGTCAGTGCTGGTCCCTGAGTCTTCTAAACTCCAAGCAGAACACTCCCCTGGCCTGGGTTAAGTCCCCTCCCTGGCCCCGGGCCTCTGTGGACATGTTCCTTCTTCCACTGGGTCCCTCTGGACACAGAGGACAGAGAATGGGTTCCTTGAAGGAGCCTGGCCTCTTCGATCTCCGCCCTTGCCTGCAGCCCTCTCTGCCTTCAGACTAGGAGGGCATGGATCGCCGAGTCCAGCCTTCCCTTGGCTTTGGCTGGAGCACAGACTCGGGCCTCTACCCTCCTGCTCAGTCGGTGAGGACAGAAGCCATACCCTGTCCTTCCCAGGATCTGACAGCAGAGGGGTGGTGGCCTCCAGGAACCCACCGAGGAGCAGCAGAGCAAGGATCTGCAGGAGGGGGGGACCATGCTGCTTTGTGAGCCGGGCCTCCGTTTCTCCCACACCAGCCCCCCAAACAGCTCCATCATTTGTGACTGAATCCACAGCATTCTGAGGAAGGGAGGCAGGAAGGAGGGAGGAGGGGAGAGGAGACAGGGGCATCCTTCCAGTTCTTCCTTCTCCAGAGAAGGTGGACTCAAGAGCTATTATTAATAGTAAATTAAATAGTGCAGTTATTCTGAATAACAAAGAGCTCTTCTGTTCCAAGTTTCCACTGTCCTCTCTCCAGGGAAATACCTGCTACAGCCTGAGATGGGGCCTTGGGTGACCGGCGTTTGTAGGACGAAGCTGATGCCCCTGCTGTGCTCAGGCACAGGCTGCCCAGCACCCCCAGATCGCCTCCCAAGCCCCTGCATCGTGGTGTAGGGAGGAGACAGGCTTCTGGAGCTCAGCACCTCCAGGGGCCCACTGGTCGGTGGGGTCCCAGCTGGTGGACGGTGGCTCCCCTACTTGCTTGCTGTGCAATCTTGGCCAAGACATTGCACTGCTCTGATCGCCCATCTGTACAATGTGGTAATGATGGTGTCCACCTCAGGGTTCTGTTAGAAGGGCTGAAATTAATACGTATAATATTGTTACTGCACATTAAAGTTAATATTATATATACCCATATTAAGGGCTTATAACTACGGCTGGCACTTAGTCCATGCAATAGAAAGGTTTATGAAATAAAAAAAGAGACTTAGAAGATGTGCACAGGGCAAAGCCCAAGATCCTCGACCCCGTCCATACATCAGGCTCCTTGTGACTGAAGCCTTGGTAGATCTAAGTCCAGGCTGATGGAAGGGATGTAGCAACTCCATGTTCTGCCCTTCTCTGAGCCTCAGTTTCTCCATACACTAGTGGAAGATGTCAGGTGGACCAGCCTACTCTGACCTGTGATTCGTAGCAACAGCTAAGGTTAACTGAATTCCTACTATGTGTCGGGGACTGTGCCGAGCACTTGACAATCACTTCACATAATCCTCACAACAGCTCTACCTGTGGGCACTCCAATCCTCAGGTGAAGAGACTGAGGTTCAGAGAGGTTAAATAACCTGCCTAAGACCACACAGCTATCAATGAGCAGAGCTGGAATTTGACCAAAGATCTGTTAAACTCTACACCCAACCCCGGTGCCCTTAAGGCCATGTCACCTGACCTCTCATCAAATTCATGTCCAGGAATATGTTGTATAACTCAGGACAGCTGGGAAGGAGCAAAAAGAGAAGAGGCCTGGGCTGTCCCTCCCCCACCCCACCCCAGGCTTAGCCACGCATAACTGTCCAGTTGCTATCAGCTCATCCCGAGAGGTAAGAGCTTTAGGCAGAGAGTTGAGAAGGGATCCTCTAAAGAACAGGGTGAAGGGACCCCAGAGGGGGAGTGGGCAGGGGGTGAGCCCGAGGCCCGGTGGACAGGCAGTGACAGGGCTGGAAGCCCAGGTGCCAGCCCCTGGGGTGCTCATCCCATCAA
The DNA here is from genome assembly GCA_004027655.1 of Graphiurus murinus. Lineage (NCBI taxonomy): Eukaryota > Metazoa > Chordata > Mammalia > Rodentia > Gliridae > Graphiurus > Graphiurus murinus. Next base: position 134,764 of record PVLC010000728.1, read on the forward strand.
AGCTCGTCCTGCTCCCCCTCCCATGATTCCCAGTCATCTGGTCCCCCCTGGGCCCACTTGGCTTCCCCCTCCTGCATCTCCAATGGCAGCAGCTTTGGGGGGAACGGTATCCCCTGGGGCCCCAGCGCTGTGCTAAGCCGCTGTTTAGGAGGAGGAAACAAGGCCGGCTGCATTCTCTAAAGAGGCTCCAGGGAGCTGCAGCCGCCTGTGCCTGCAAGGCTGGCACTTGGGGCCTCCCAGTACTCTCTGCTGTTGGAGCTGGGACAGTGAGCCCAGGTCACAGGGCTGGGGGAGATTCAAGCCGAGCCTGCCCATGATTATGCGCAAAATGTCCCACCTGGTTCTGATGGAGCAACATTTGTCCTGGGGCAGGATCTGGGCAGGGAGATAGGACGCTGGGTGGGTCAAGCTGGGCTGCAGCCCCCTGGGCTCCTGGAGAGAGACTGAAATATGGAAACTACCCTCCCTGTGGTAAGTATCAAAGAGGCCATGGCTCAGGGACTGCGGGCCTCCTGGGTTAGGAGCCCCTCAAGAGACAGACACAGGGTCCTGCTTGGGGAAGGAAGGTGGAGAGGACTTTCCAGGCAGGGGAAGCAACACACGAGAGGCCCCAGAGGAGACCGGAGTTTGCTACCTGCCAGGAGGTCTGTGCGGTTAGAGGGGAGATGTTGGGGGCTTTGTGGGGGCAGGGGCACAGGCCAGTTATAAAAGGCCTGGACCATAAGGAGCCACTGCAGGGAGGTGTCTGATCTGGCTGGCTTTTGGAAAGATCATTCTGGGATTAACTGACCCCATCCAGCCCTCCTGAGCCCTAGCTCCACTGCTCAGGCCTCACAGTGTGAAGGTCCCATCCAGTAACAGAGTAAGGTAGGGGCCAAGGCCTGAGCCCTCACAGCCCTGGCATAACACAGATCGCTGTTCAGTCCGACTCCTCAGCAATGGTCCCCTCCCATTTCACAGGTGGATGGTGAGAAATGACAATGACGTATCACAAGAATCAGTCCGTAATGAATCCTGTCAATTCCAGAAAGGGAAAAGTTGTGTGATCATTTTTTGGGGGGTACTGGGATTGAACCCGAGGGCTGGGTGTATAGCTCAGAGGTAGATGTTTCCCCTTCTGCCACGATGTTCTGCCTTACCACAGGCCCAGAAACAACAGTCAAGTGACAATGGACTGGAATCTCTGAGACTCTGAGCCCAAATAAACCTTTCCTTCTCTAAGTTGTTTTCCCCAGGTATTTTGTGAGAGCAACAAAAGGCTGACTAGCACAATATCTGCAACCAACACCAGCATCATTCTTAGTAATAAAACACTAGCAAGGGGCATTCATATTTAAGTCAGGGTAGGACCAGGAATCCCAATTATTTTACATTGTTCTGGAAGTTTTAGCCAAGGCATTATTACATTAAAAGATAAGAAGAAGCATAACACTTGGAAGGGAAGAGAAATTGCTATCATTATCTGTACATGATATGATTGTTGATTCAGAAAACTCAAGAGAATCAACTGAAAAACTAATAAGAGAATAGGAGAGAGGTCAGGAAGACGGCCAGCATCAAAATAAACACACTAGCAAAATCCAGTTGGAAAACATCAAGAGAAAGAAAAGAGGTTCCAGAATGGAGTGAGAAAGTGGCTCAAGAACAAGCCCCAGGGGCTGGGGTGTAGCTCAGTGGTAGAGCCCATTGCTTAGCATGTGGAAGGCTCTGGGTTCATCCCCAGAACAACAACAACAAAACCCCTAAGCCCCTCAGAGTTCTCCTGTGGAGGCCTGGCCTAGCAAGGGAGGAAAAATGGGGAGCACAGGTTGGAACTGGAGACAGAGAAGAAAAAGGTATTCTGAAACATCTTCCAGGGGGTGGGTTGGGAGCTGTGCTCTGAGGGGAAGATCCAGCTATTTCAGCCTGATTCCCTGCAGCCCTGGCAGATAGCAGCTCAGGGCCATTTGACATGGCAGTTCCTGCCAGTCTCCTGAGCCTGGACTCACTGAGGATCGGAGCCTGCCTGCTGGGAGCTCCAAGCTGCACCAGATACAAGGTGGGGCCTGGGACCCTGCTGGAGAGTTGTCATCCCTGCAGGGCTCAGACTCCCAGAAAGTGAGATCCCAGCTACAAGAGGAGCTCTGAACGTGCAAGGGGCTGATTACGACTTGCTCCTCTGGATTCATTAAAGCAGATTTCCCAAGGGAACTCGTCCGCAGCAAAGAGAAACATCCGGCCAACCTCCCAGCTCCACTCCAACGTCACTCCCTAGCTCCTGTCCTTCTGGGGTGGCACAATTCCCCTGCCACCGGGCTGCGGATGCACAGCTGTGATGCTCCCAAGGCTCATGCTTGGAAAGTGAATCTTCTAGATTCTTCCTCCATCCCTGGCGTGAGCACAGCATGATGTGCATGCCTGGCTCCTCCCAAACGCTGGCTGGTCTCTGAGTTTTCCATCTCATCCTCAGAGAAACCCCACAGCCCAAGGTGTGGCAGCTGGCCACCATTTCAGGGTAGCGAATTCTCTCCCCTCCACCCCCATCCCCACTTTCTCTTTTGTCCTTGCTCCTAGGCCCCATCTGCACTAGACAAAAAACAAACACAACAAAAACTAAAAACCAGAACCCTCACTCCCCCACCCCACCCCTCAGCACAACCATCCCTGCCCAGGCACAATTACTCCCTAGGTGATCTGTTGCCATTTAGAGGGAGGTTTGGTGCAAAGCAAGGGAGTTTCCGTGCTAGATTTTCACACTGAGACGATGCATAGGGATATTTTAGTCATTGGATTATGTGGGGGGTCAAATTACCAGGTGCCTGAAAACAAGACATTAATGGGGGGCAGCACATGGCCTCAAAACTCTTCAGGAGGTCCTGGGTATTGCGTGGTGGGGAAGAGGGGAGGAGGAGGGAGGAAATGAACACATACTGAGACGTCTAGGGGCTTTATCTGTGCCGTGCAGGTGTGTGTGCACCTTAGGGTGCAGACATTGCTTAACCTCCATCCAGACCCTGGTCGCTTGGCCTTCACAGCCTGTGGTCTCTCGGGCACTGGTCCTTAGCTGTTCCTTAGAAAGCCAAGCTTCAGATGGCAAGCCCACCCCTATATCTCCTTTTCCTTTTACACCCACCCCCCACTCTTTTTTCTACCTGCCTTAGTTACTCATCTGCCTTGTGCCTGGAATTACCCCACTAGCACTTGCTTCCTCCCCTTGGGATCAGGACTGTCCTCCTATGGGTGCTCTGTGCCATTCAGATGCCCCCCCGGGGGGGCACACACTCCGGGGAAGAGCAGCATACCTCCAGGCAGTGAGCTTTGCCGACAGGTCAGGCTGGGCATGGTGAGTAGGGGAGGGCACAGGTTTCTCTTTGCACCCTACCCTGGCAAGCTCTCAGCCCTGTCCTTCCCTCTTCTGCAAGCTCATATCTAGAGTCTTCCTTCCAAAGCCCAGAGACGGGGAGAATGTTGGGGAGGGAGGAGTAATTTGGCCTAATTCACCAAGTCCCCCTGGCTTCTTGGTCTTATCAGCATGGAAACCTTGTGAGGTCACCAGCACCATTAAAATGGGAGAAGAAAATGTTTGTCCTTCCATCAAAGTGAGGCCCTGTTTGGCTCCAGTGGCTTCTGCATAGGAGTAGGAAGGACCAGGGCAGCCTGAGGGGAGAGACCCCACCCCATCCCAGCATGGAGTAACCCTTTGGTGCCCAGAATGCTGGCAGCTCAGATATTTACCTTCCATCTCCCTGAAGTTTTTCCAGATGTCCATGCCAGGCAAGAGAGAAGCCTGAAGCTTGGTGCACTTGAGCCTAGCAAGCATCATACAGCACCTGGAGAAGTAGAGAAAGGGCTTTTTTCTGGGCAACACTACTGAGTAAAAGCTCATCTCAGAGCTGGTCGTGGTGATGCACGCTGTAATCCCAGTACTTGGGAAGCCAAGACAGGAGGATCGCAGGTTCCCAGCCAATACCAGCTACTTAGTGAGACCCTCCACAGCTTAGTGAGACCCTGTTTCAAAATAAAGAATGAAAAATAGGGCTGAGTGTAGCTTGGAGGTAGAATGCCCCTGGGTTCAATCCCCTATACCACAAAACAACAACAACAACAACAAAAACTCATCTCAAAGATTCAAGGCGGTGCTAGGAGGAAAGGACGGGAAAGAGATGAGAGGGAGCCGGTATCTGGACCACTGCTCTGTAGTGTGGGTAAGAGCAGGGGACCCAGGCACAGTAGCACATGCCTATAATCCTAGTACTTGGGAGGCTGAGATAGGAGGATCACAGGTTCAAGGACAGCCTCAGCAACTTAGCAAGGCCCTCAGCAACTTAGCAAAACACTGTTTCAAACCAAAAAATAAGATAGGGCTGGGGGTATATCTCAGAGGTAAAATGTTTCTGGGTTCAATCCTTAGTACCAAAAAAAAAAAAAAAAAAAAAAAAAAAAGGAAGGAAGGAAGGAAGAAAGAAAGTGGTGCCAGCACAGGGATGCAGAGGGCCAAGGTCCCGCACTGTGGGTTCTGAAGTTGGTTCAGTTGCCACAGGCCCTTCACACCTTCCTCTTCCTTGCTGCCAGCAATCCTTGAGAAGAGCCCGCCCACCTTTTACTCCCCTTTGAGGCCAGCAGCCCAGCTCCTCTCCTTCCCCTCCTGTCCTGCAGACCACCATTCCTACGGTCAACACCCATCATCCCTCATCACCACTGTGGCCAAAAGCTTCTTACCACCTTCCCAATTCACCATCACCACCATCGCCAATGTGACTACCACCACCGCAACTTCCACTCCTCACTACATCTCTCTTGTCAACATGGCACCGTTACCATCATCATAAATCATCACCACCATCACCATCCCACTACCACCACCCAAACTGCCAAGCCACCATCAACACCACCACCAGCATCTCCATCAACACTGACTTGTCATCTCCACCACCATTACCCTTTACCATCTACATGGTCACCACCACTGCCCTGGTCATGAGTACCAGACCATCTAAATCATGCAGCATCCACCATCGCTTCCACACATGCCTCCCCACCGCCATCATGAGAGGGAAATGAGGTCTTCCTCCATAAAGTCAGCAGTCAATTTCAAATCCATCAATGGATGCCATGAAAGAATTCACCCAGGGAGGGGTGGCTGGATCCAATGGCTCCTGTTCTTGTTCCCTGGATTCTGCATTCTTAGGGGAACCTCTCACTAGTTGCCACTGTCCCCCCATCCTGGTCACAGGAGCTCTTGCTTTAATACCTCAAGACAGAGCTGAGACAAAGCTAGAGCATTTATGGTAAGTGGGACAATGATATAAACTGCTGATCAGAATATAAAATGGCATGAACTTTCTGAAAATTAGTTTTAATGATACAACAAAAGCCTTTGGAAAATGCATTCTCAGAAATTTTTCTTCTAAGAACTTATCCTGAGGAAATAATTAGATAAATGTGCAAAGATGATGTGTGGGTGTTATAATAGCAATAATTGGAAACAGCCTAAATGCATAGGAAAAAAAGATGGATTATTCAAAGAAACATATGGATTAATATGCAGCCATTAAAAAAGAAAACATAGATGTGTCTGTTGACATAGAAATATGCTGACTCTCCATTGTTAATGAAGAAAAGCAGATCAGCATTTATAGAATAATCCCTCACTTTAAAAAATATAACTGTGATCATGAAATGAGGTTAAAATGTTTTACTTTAACAGCTGGCACTGAAATTCTTCTTAGGAAACGTTTTGGGAAAAATTTCTTTGGTCAGCTGTTTAAACACACAACAGGCGCAAACCTCTCCACATGAGACTAGGAAAGGAATTCCCTTTGTTCCCGAGGAATATGGCAGAAGAAGGTGAGATGATTGGAGGAGAAGGGGAAAGAGAAGTCAAGTGAATAAGAAAAAGGCAAAGATGGGAACAGATTCCGGGAAAACCCCCAGTGGTGTGAGAGAGCCTTTTAATTGCTGAGGTACCTGCTCTTTCTCAAAAGTTGCTTGTGCGGCTGCCCTTTGGAGCATTTCTTCTCCCCGTACCAAGTTTTTAGTCAAGCCTACTAAATACTGACTTTCTGAATGAGTAATTTTTTCCATGGGAATTGAAGAAGGACTGAGTTTCAAGTTAATCCATCCCAAGGTTGATTATTTCTGGTGGAGAAAATTATGGATGGTTTATATATTTTTTAAAGTTTTCTTGTATTTTCTAATTTTCTAAATAAACATAAAAGAAAAGAAGTAAGTTTCAAGGACCACAAATTGGATATATGCCACAGAGTCAGATGGAACCAGACTAGACAACCCAGGTTATCCAGCATGGCACACACACCACCGCAAGACCCAAACGTGTCCACATGTTGTGGGCTCTGTCTTTACACCCTCCACCCAGAAGCATCCATCTAGATGTCTCAGCACCCTGAATCCTGATTCCAAGAAAGAAATGTTCTGGGAAGACAGAAGGAATCTCCCAGTTATGCTAAATTATTGCAGACTGGCTTTGAACCTGTGATCCTCCCATCTCAGCCTCTTAAGTACTAGGATTACAGGTGTGCACCACCATGTCCAGCTCCCAGCTCCAGTACTTAAGCTTAGACCCATCTTCTCACTCTGGTCTTAGCTCAGCAGTTAACAATAGGAATTATTCTCCTTTTAAAGACATGTCTTGCCACTCACAAGGACTTAGGTATGTGAGCTTTCATAAGACAATATCATAAAATAACACCCTAGCGGTTCTAATATAATCATACAAGAGACACATATGGGACACAGGATGGTCATCTGTTGTGGTACATCTCTGTCACCATCATCACCCCAGGACCTGCAGTCTCCTAATCTGAGCAGCATACACCTGTCCAGTTCTGCCTACATCCCAGGGTAGCTCAAAGTGAGCCTGAAAGAACATAAAGAATTGCCAGGCGTGGTGGCACACACCTGTATTCCCTGTACTTGGGAGGCTGAGACAGGAGAATCTCAAGTTTGAGGACAGCCTCAGGAAATAGTGAGACTCATCAACCTAGGGAGACCCTGTTTCCAAATAAGAAATAAAATTGGGCTGGGGGTGTAGCTTGAAGGTAGAATGCCTCTGGGTTCAATCCCCAGTGACACACACACACACACACACACACACACACACACACACACACACACACACACACATACAAGAACATAGAGAAGAAGAAAGTGGGGAAAGGGCTGTTTTGTTTCCATCTCCTGACACGTTCCCGATCCACACAGAACCCCGTGCAGTTCATTCACTTGGTATTCAATGGAATAATGTAGTTGGTAATGAATTTGTTTTGCATTCAGTTGGATAACACTGTTAGTTAGGAATTTGTAATTTGCAGAGGGATAAGCTTTTTTTTTCTTCGAGGCGTCAGAGAAGCTGTTGCTTACAAACTTGTAATTCACCGCTGCAAATCCATCTGTAAATGACACTATTGCAAGCTGAAAATCTCCCAGGCGCAAGGAATACAGCCTCCGAATTAAATTGTGTGTTTGACAAGAACCTGCTGTTCGGGCCAGCCCCGGCCCCACGTCTCACCCTTCCTCCTGAGTTTGGCCTCAGTCTTGCTGCCTTCCCTCCCTCAGTTCACCTGCCGTTGCCCTGGCTCCCCAGCAGCCCAGCCCTCAGCTCTGTTCCTCGGCTTCCACATCCAGAGGAGGGCAAATAACCCAGCCAAGGTGGCCTGGTCCCCAGGGAAAGTGCAGACAGGCTCAGCCCTCACCGCATAATACACATCTGTTGACTAGACTGAGGAGTCTATTCTCACTTCTAATTCTCAGGTCCTTTTCTTGGTTGTGACTGAGGGAACGCCAGCCCCCCTAAGGAGTGCTCCCCCAGGTTTTTATTTTATTTTTGGTACTCAGGATTGAACCCAGGGGTGTTCTACCTCCAAGGTACACCTCTAGGCCTTTTAATTTTTTATTTCAAAACAGGATCTTAGCTGGGTGTGGTGGTGCATGCTTGTAATTCCAGTACTTCAGAGGCCTCAGCTACTTAGTGAGGCTCTCTGCAACTTAGTGAGATCCTGTTTCAAAATAAAGAATAAAAAATAGGGCTGGGGATGTAGCTCGAAGGTAAAAAGTCCCTAGGTTCAACCCCCAGTAACCCCCCCGACACACACACAAAAGGGGTCTTGCTAAGTTACTGAGGGGCTCACTAAATTGCTCAGCCTTGCTGAGGCTGTCCTTGAACCTGCAATCCTCCTGTCTCAGCCTCCTGAATACTGAGATTACAGGCTTGCACCACCCCACCGAGTTTCCCCAGGTTTGTGTGTTTGCAAAGAGCAGGAAGTGTGCCAGTCAGGGCTGGGCCCAGATGAGGTGGGAGGGCACCGAGGAGACCAGCTTCAGGCCCACCTGGGTCCTGGGTCGGGGGCAATGACATGTGGGCAGCTCAACCCACACGGACTTCTTTGCCTCAACCATGTCTAGCCTCTCATGCTTTGTATTTTTTTGTTTTATGTCCACTTGTGCTTCTGTCAATTATCCGTTGATTATAATAAATAAAATATCCTTATTAGTCAAAGTTTCTTTTGAAGAGTTAACTCAGAATGAAAACAAAAAAGAGGGACAATCCACAGCTGTACCAAGGAATTAAACTGGTGCTTGGTAGGAAATCTAAGCTGGAAAAGAATGTGGAGGACACATCAAAAGGGTCAATCAACAAGCATTAGCGGTTCTATCCCCACCACATTCCAGAGGCTGAGCTAAAATGTGGGGCTGCAAGAATGAATGGTGGGTCCAATGGCCTCTGCTTCAGAGGCTTACAGCTCAGCAGGGAAGCTGCAGCATTAAACAAACAGCTCCAATAAGGGGTGCTTACTATTTCAATAAGGGGAATCTGCATGTGGTTGTACCCGAAGGGAGAGATTTTAAAACTAGTCTAAAAGGGTTTAAGATGAGACCCGTTACTCATGAGCTGTGTGACCTCAAGCAACTTGCCGAACCACCCTGGACTTTATCAGTTGTTAGTGTTTGTTGAACATCTGCACTGTAATCAATAAAAGGGATATATAGTCTGCAAGGGAAGGCTAGACCATCACATTATTATAAACATAAGAGGAAGGGTATAAGCTAGTGTGAGAGGATATCTGGGAAGGCTTTCTGGAGAACTGGAATTTTTAGCCAAAACCTTAAGGGTGAATGGAAGCTAGCTGGATGAAGAAGGGAAAGAGTACCCCAGGCAGAGGGAACAGCATGTGCAAAATAGTCAAGAGGCAGCTGCAGTCAGGCATGGTGGTGCACACTTGTAAAATCAATACTTGGGAGTCTGAGACAGGAAGATCATAGGCTTGAGGCCAGTCTCTGCAACTTAGCAAGATACTGTTTCAAAATAAAAATAAAAAGGGCTGAGGGTGTAGCTTGGAAGTAGAATGTCCCTGGGTTCAATCCTCGGTACCAAAACACAATAGCTAGAGGCAGCTGCACCCAAGAAGCTGAGAAAGGTAGACAGCAAGGGGAAGGTGAGAGAGCGGGGCTGGAGAGAGCTCAGGGGCCACACCACAAAGGCACCTGGGGACTCCCTGGGAACTGGGGACTTGAGGGCACGTGAGGCTGATAAGCAGTTTTAGGTAGAGAATGATCCATCAGACTGGAAGGTTTTACGGCCATCTTGGCTGCTCGGGGGAGAGTATGTAAGAGGGGACCCAAGTACACAGGTCAGGGTGGGATGCAGATGCCTTGGACCAAGGGGAGGCAGCAGAGAACTAAGGCAGAAGGAGCTGGTGGAGTGCACGGATTTGAGGATTTGAGGTGAGCAGCAAGGATAAAAGGGCATATAGGCTTCTGGAGTTTCGGTAAGAAAGGGGACATAAGAGCCGGGCGTGGTGGCGCACACTTGTAATCCCAGCATTCGGGAGGCTGAGACCGGAAGATCTGGGTTCGAAACCAGCCTCAGCTACCTAGTGAGGCACTCCACAACTTAGCGAGACCCAGTTTCAAAATAAAGAATAAAAAATAGGACTGGGGGTGTAGCTCGGAGGTAGAACGCCCCTGAGTTCAATTCCCAGTACCGCAAAAAAATAGGGCTGGGGGTATAGCTCGGAGGTAGAATGCCCCTGAGTTCAATCCCCAGTACTGCAAAAAAAAAAAAAAAAAAAAAAAAAAAGGGGGACATAAGGAAGAAAAGTCTTTGTTCAGACTACTATGAAACAACAATACATTAGACTCAGTTATCTCTCACAATTCTGGAGGCCGGGAAGTCCAAGATCAAGGGTATTAGCATCTGGTGAGGACCCAATTCCTGGTTTTCTTTCTTTCTTTTTTTTTTTTTTTTTTTTTTTTTGGTACTGGGGATTTAACACAAGGGTATTCTGCCTCTGAGATACACTCCCAGCCCTATATTATTTTTATTTTGAAACAGGGTCTCTCTAAGTTGCTGATGCTGGCCTCGAACCTGCAATTCTCCTGTTACAGCCTCCCAAGTACTGGGATTAGAAGGCATGTGTCACCACTCCTGGTGAGCATTTTCTGGTTCTTAATGGTTGTCCTTTTACTTGTCCCCTTGGGCAGAAGGGACAAAAGAGCTCGCTTGGGCCTCTTTAATGAGGGCATTTAAGATCCATCTTCAT
>PVLC010000728.1:145401-165132 GCA_004027655.1 Graphiurus murinus
GGGAGAAAATTTTTGCCAGTTACACTTCAGATAGAGGTTTAATATCTAGGATATACAAAGAACTCAAGAAAATCGCAACTAAGAAAGCAAATAACCCAATCAAAAAATGGGCAAAGGATCTAAATAGACACTTCACAAAAGAAGAAATACAAATGGCCAATAAATGTATGAGGAAATGTTTCACATCATTGGCAATCAGGGAGATGCAAATCAAAACTATCCTGAGATTTCACCTAACTCCAGTCAGAATGGCAATCATAAAAAATATGAACAACAACACCTGCTGGCGAGGGTGTGGAGAAGTGGGAACCCTAATACATTGTTGGTGGGATTGCAAACTTGTGCAACCACTGTGGAAAAGAGTATGGAGAATCCTCAGACGAATGGGAGTGAACCTAATATATGACCCAGCAATACCACTACTGGGTATCTACCCACCAGAATGGAAACCAAATTATCAGAACGATGCATGTGTATCTATGTTTATAGCAGCTCAATTCACAATAGCCAAACTATGGAAACAGTCAAGATGTCCAACCACAGATGAATGGATTATAAAACTATGGGATATGTACACAATGGAATTTTACTCAGCCATAAAGACGAATAAAATCATGTTCTTTGCAGGGAAATGGATGCAACTGGAAAACATTATGTTAAGTGAGATTAGTCAGTCACAAAGAGTTAAGAAGCATATGTTCTCCCTAATATGTGGCTGCTAGGGAGAAGATGGGGCATAGGAGGGTCTCCAGATGAAAAAGAGAGATCCTCAATAAGCAAAGAAGTTGATTTAATTGTAGTGGGTGCATGGGGCAGAGGGACACCCTAAAGCACATGATGTACTTACACAATCATAACAAGGTCACTCACTGAAGTGAACCTTAGGGGGAGGGAGGGGGAGGGAATGGGGAGGGAATCAGGGAAGGAGTCAAATGAGAATTGTGTGCAAATATGTTGTTAACAATTTGTACTTAACAAAGATGTATGCTATAGTGCACGAATTACTACAATAAAAAATTTTAAAAAAAAGAAAAAAGATCCACCTTCATGACTCATCACCTCCCAAAGGATACATATTTTAATACTATCACCTTGGGTACTAGATTTCAACTAGAATTTGGTGGTGGAATAGGGGGTAACGGACATTCAGTATGGCAAAAAGTTTTTGAATTGTAGTTTAGTTTTAAATTTGAGCTTCCCAGGAGACAGGAGGGATCCACAAGTCTAGAAAAGGAAGAAGTTGGGGGATGTGGATTGGGGAGGAGCCACATAGGTGAAAACTGCAGTCATCAGAGAAGGGGACACCGAGGCAGTGAGAGATGCGAGAGGAAAGGACCTGGAACTGAGCCCGGAGCAACTGCAGGCTTCCAACAAGGGCAGGGTGGGAAGGGAGCGGCAGTCAGTGTGTTGGCAGCAGAAACCCAGGAGGCCAGGCCTTCCTAGGTGGAAGGAGGACTGGTGGTTGTCAAATGAGGCGTCTGACTATCCCAGTGCAGTGGGAAGACAAGTCACTTCAGGACTCAGCTTCTCCTGAGAATTGAGCAGTGTGGAGGTCATGGTGACCTTAGCTTTGACAGGGTTGTCAGGAAAGTGGTGGGGGTGGGGGTCAGATTGCAAACCGAAGAAGAGGAAGGAGTGGGAGCTGGAGGAGGAGAGCGGGTGTTGAAAACAACTCCAGGGGCCTGTGCAAAAAGGAAAGATGAGACAGCACTTGCAGAGAGTGATGGGATCTCATTCTGTTTGTTTTTGTTTGTGACTAGGGATTGAACCCAGGAGTATTCTACCTCCAGTGCTTTCTTAATTTTTATTTTAAAATAGGGTCTCGCTAAGTTGCTGAGGGTCTCACTAAGTTACTGAGTTGCCTCAACCCTATGATCCTCCTGTCTCAGCCTTCCAAGTCATGTAGGATAGGAAAAATAAAAGTAACAGGTAAAAAGAAGACAAACAGGGAAGAAAAGGGAGACTGTAGCTTTAAATCTAAAAACTCCATGATGGTCCTCATCTTCACCCTGAAGGTCTGTCTAATAAATCTAAGAGCACTACATGTCCAATGAATTGTACATATTTTGTTAACCTATAGAATGTATTTTTACACTAATCAAAGAAGTCTGAGAAAAATACTGTTCAAAGCCCAATGATATGGTTCCAGTCCAAGTGCTATCCATCAACTAGACAATGTTGAAAAACCAGACCACTGCCACTTGCTCTGTGCTCTATAATCAAAAGAATCAAGCTCTTCAGGCTGACACTATTCACACACACACACACACACACACACACACACACACACACACACACTTCTTAAGTTTTCCATTGATAAACTTTCCTTTAAAAGAAGATTCCAACACCATAATAAATGAATGAATGAATGAACAAATGAATGAATGAATGAAGAGCCCTGCACTGGTAAAGCACATCTCTCTCACTCCAGAGGTGGCCCATATTCTCTCTTGAGTGTGTATTTCTTACTTTCCTAAATAAATCTGTTTATGTCACTGACTGTCTCCTGCTGAAATTCCGTAAGCCAGGGACCCCGCAGATCCTGAGTTGAGGAATCGACCCTTTTCCCGTAGACTCAAGTACTGCATTTACAAGCATGTGCCACCACGCCCGGCTGGGATCTTACCTTAACGATGGGAGAGTTTGGAGAGCAGGTTTAAATGCTGGAGTAAGCCGGGCATGGTGACACATGTCTGTAATCCCAGTATTTGGTGGAAGGCTGAGAAAGGAGGATCACAGGTTCACAGCCAGCTTCAGCTACTTAGTGAGGACCTCCGCAACTTAGTGAGACCCTGTTTCAAAATAAAGAACAAAAATAGGGCTGGGGGTGTAGTTCAGAGGTAGAATGTTCCTGGGTTCAATCCCCAGTACTGCAAAAATAAAATAAATGCTGGAGGAAAAGAACCAGGATAGAGACAAACAGAGATTGAGATTTAAGCAACAGGACAGCATAGGGTGAGGGATAATGAACAGCATAAAATTCCCCAGAAAGGAGGAGGGGATGACAAGGACATGGCTCTTCCTTGCGGTTGGCAGACTCATTGAGCATTCTTTGTGTGAACATACTCTGCAGAATATCATCTTCCTGTAATAATATCCCAACATCCCATTTGCAGAAGAGAAAGCAGAAGCACAGGAAGGGTGTGTGATTGGTCCAAGTCACAAAGCAGGGTTCTGCATATAGGTCTTCCCCGGGGAGAGCAGGACCTGAGCATTGCAAGCCAGGGTATGTTGGGGGACTCCTGGGCTATGTGCCAGGCTCCTTCCCTCCAGCTTTTTTCCATCTTAGAGTCATCTTAAAGACGTGTTGTTTAATAAAGGTGCAAAACATTTATTTATTTATTTATTTATTTTGTGATACTGGGGATTGAACCCAAGGGCAGACTATCTCTGAGTTACACCCCCATCCCTTTAAAAAAAATTGAAACAGGGTCTCACTAACTTGTGAGGATCTCACTAAGTGTGGGGGGGAGGGGTCTCACTAAGTTGCTGAGGTTGGTCTTGCATCTGTGATCCTCCTGTCTCAGCCTCCCAAGCACCAGGATTACAGGTATGCACCACTGTGCCCAGCTAAACAAACAAATATTTTAGTGATGCATTCAATATTCACAAAGCATACCCTGAAACTGACTATAGGCAGCTTGGATCGATTGAACTATTTGCCTCTCAGATGTATTCAATTGAAGAAGTTGCCTCTAGTTATTTGTACTAAAACCCAAAGTCAAAATGTCATGTTAGTTAATGGGAAATTGTTCTGATATCGTCAGTAAAGGAGAACTGAAAGCATCACTTCCAAATCCTTCCCACCATGTAATGCAGCCAAACATGAACCCAACAAACATATCATAATAAACTCCTTTTATGGCCTTGCACTTTGCTCTATTCACACTGGCTCCAGGTTTTTTGTTTTGTTTGGTTTTCAGTATGGGGATTGAACTCAGGCATTCTACCTCCAAGCTACACCCCCAGCCCAATTTTATGTCTTATTTGAAAACAGGGTCTCGTGAGGTTGCTGAGAGCCTTGCTAAGTTGCCAAGACTAACTTTGAACCTGCAATCCTCCTGTCTCAGCCTCCCAAGTACTGGGATTACAAACATGTGCCAACACACTCGACTGCATTTGATGTTTTAAGTACACACACCAAGAGGCAACTCGACTTGGAAGCTAGGATCACTATGGTTAACCTGAGCATGTTGGAAACCAAGGAGAGGCTGAATGTTATTACACACAACCCATGAACCAGAGCAAGTAGTAGAGTCAGGCTGAACTACAAATTGCAAAATAGCTAGCAAAGTTTGGGCAAAATGGCCCCCAATAATGTTCAAATAATCAATAGCTGGTGGATTGATAGCATTTATAATACCCCAAACCCTTATTTCCCTCTCTAGAGCAAGATCACGATGACACCTGATTTGGCAGCTAACCCAGGATTCATGGATTTGCAAGTAACGACCTGGACCACCAAAGTAATGCTTGCAAACATTGTGAAAGAAATTGTAGGTATCACCACAGTATGGGCTGAAATTCCTGTAATAACAGTAGCCACTTTTTTGTGACCTATAGCCATTTTTGTAGACCATAAGAATGGAAGAACATTTTCAGGGAAATGTTGGGTTTTGCACAAAAAAGAAGAAGAAGAAGAAAAAAAAAAAAAAGATTTGACCCACAGGGACCAATTGTTCAATTGGATACTTTGACCTGCAGAGACAAATTGTTCAATTGAAGACTCAGCTGAAGGCTTTCACCCACAGGGACAAATTGTTCAATTGATCAGCCAACTCTGCTGGACTTTATGGGCATGGAGGTGCATGATCCAGTGCCTGCCCTCCAGCAGCTCAAGGTCAGGAGGGAGAGTCAGGTGGGTTCACTATGACAGCGCAGTGTGGCAAGCACTGTCCTGGTGCTGGATAGGGCTCTGTGGTGGTGCAGAGGGTCCTCACACAGGGAAAATATTTCAGGGGAGTGTGGCAGATGGTCTCAAGGATGGGGAGGGGGAGCAAGTGTCAGGAGGGTCTTGAGGGAGAAGCTGCAAGTAGCTCAGCCCAGCAGGAGCACAGAGAAGCAGAAGCAATAGATATGAGTTTGCAGGCGGACAAGAGCAAGCTCTTGAAAAGACTTGAAGGCCAAACTAAGGCTGGCCTTCCTTGTAGTAACAAGGAACCATGGAATGATCACAAATGAGTAGGTCAGAAAGCTGATACCAGCAACGGTGGGCTCTGAAGGGTTAGTCTGAAGGTTGGTAGATCCATTAGGAGGCCCTTGGCTAGTGTAAGGGCTGATGGGTGCAAGACAGGGCCTGGTCATCCACAGAGAGAAGAAAGTTGTGTATGGGGTGTAGACGGGATAGAAGCAACAGGACTCAGTACTAGTGGCATGGGGGAGAGGGAGAGTCTAGGGTGATCTGAAGTTTGTGGTGTACGTGGAGGGTGGTGCCATTCTCTGAAATGGGGAAGACAAAAGGGGACACATTCCAGGGGAGGGGGAATCATGGGCTCTGACTTAGGCATACTGAGTTGGAGAGGCCTCCAAGAGATCCCCATAGAAGTGGGATGCAATCCCAGTACTTGGGAGGCTGAGGCAGGAGGATTGTAGGTTGGAGGCCAGCACAGCAGCATATTGAGATTCTGCTTCAAAATAAAAAGTAAAATATGGCTGGGGATAGTGCAGTGGTGGAATGCCCCTGGATTCAATCCCCAGTACCACACACACAAAAAGGGGGGATCCTTGTGGAACTGTCCAGAAGGCAAGAGGCAGTGCAACCCGAACCATTGAGATGGTCTCTTCCTGAGAGCAAACTGGAAGCCAAGGCCTTTCAGGGAGTGTGGCAGAGGCAGCTCCCTCGAGGTAGGGTATGGTGCAAGAAGAGCATTTCGGTGAGAATCCCGAGGACCTCCAGCACCTAGGGGACCAGAGGAAGAAGACAAACTCCAGGCCGACTGAGAAGCAGCGGTCAGAAAGTCAGGAAGGGAACCAGGAAAGCCAGGAGTCAGCCATGCAGCACCAAGGAGAGGGAGCGAGGAAGCAGGAGGGGACAGACAGGGGCAGGGATCACAAAGCCTTGGCCAGGGGAAGCCAGGTGTTCACTGGTCTTAGCAAGAACAAGGTCCTGCCTGGCAACGGTGATTCCAGCAAGGTTGTGACAGCAGAAATGGGTCCAAAGTCCTGAAGACTGGGAAGTGAAGCAGTGGAAGCAGCTGGTATAGAAAACTCAAGAAATCCAGCAGGGGAGATTAGGGTGGACAGAAAGATGGCGGAAATATCCTCAGATGCGGCTTCTCCAATGCAAGCCCCACCAGTGTCCAGCCACGGAGGACATGTGGGACCCTGTTGTTTTGAAATGGCCTTTCCCGGGAGACCTAGATATGCCTCTCTGTAACCCTCAACTTGAGGACTTATGAAAGTTTGTCTATGGTACCCTCCACTCATCCCAATGTTGGGGTTCAGAAAACTTCTCCAAACCGCAATATCAATAATAATAGCTGATACTTACTGAATGCATACCAAGCCTTGTGTGGATTACCTTCCATGGACTGTTTTGTTTGATTTTGTAGTAGAGATTGAACCCAGGGGTGTTCTACCTCTGAGCTACACCCTCAGCCCTATTTTGTTTTGAAACAGGGTCTTGCTAAGTTGCTGAGGCTGGTTTCAAACCTGCGAACTTCCTGCCTCAGACTCCCAAGTACTGGGATTACAGGTGTGCATCACCACACCTGGCTATGTGGACTGTTTTAATTAGTCCTCAAGACCGTTCTCAAGAAGGTATTTCCCAAGAGGGAAACTGAGGCTTGGGAAGATTTATTGAGTCACGTGGTTAATGGCAAAATGGGCATTTGAGCCAGATCCTTCCTACTCCACTGCCTCCATCATCCCTCTAGAGCCTAGCACGCCGACTCTCACACCAGCACTGCCTCCCCAGTGCCAGGACCCATCACTGCTGAGAATTCAGCTGGCAGATTGATCCTCGTTCCCTCCTAACCTGCATGCCAATTTCAATCCCACACAATCGATCATAAGAGATTCCAAGATGATTAAAAAAAAAAAAAGCCAGCATTTTTTTTTTTTTTTTTTTTTTTACCATTCTTCCAGCTCCTGCCTTCTCCACCCCTACCTCTAGCACTATTCCTGGAACTTCTTGTTCCTTATCTCATTCCATCCTAAAGCACCCTATGAAGTCACTATTACTTTACCCATTTTATAGATAAGGAACCTCAAGTTCCAAGAGGGCAAGTAACTTGCCCAAGATCACCCTGCTAGCAAATGGCAGAGCTGGGGTCCAAATCCAAGTTGTCTTGGTAACTGGAACCTCCCAAATACCCGACCTTCCTTCCAAGCTCCCAACCTCTGGCCTCAGGATCTTTGGAATCCCACTCGATCAGGGAACCCAGTTATTTACTCAGTCATTTAGTATTTCCTGGGTGCATTTGCCAGCCTTCTATTGGTTGCACGAGACAGAAAACCAAATAAACAAGCCGAGCAATACAAGGAATGTATTGGCTCTTATAGATGGGTAGGATGTTGCTGCTACTCACAGACTGGAGGAAGGACTGCAGGAGCCAGGGTCATGAGATATAACTGTGGGACCCCGTGCTGCTCACATGCTCTCAAAATCCCTTTCCTGTCTATTGCATTGCTCGGCTTTGGACACTGAGAGGGAAAGAAGTTTGTCAGCAGGTCAGGTCAAGTTTGAACCTCAGTATGAAGAGGGCTTCTTCCTCCTAGCACCACATCTCACTCCCAGTGAGAGAGTCTGATTGGTTTTGCCTGGGTCCTGTGCTCACCCCCTTGGACCAATCACTGTTTCTAGAGGATGGGGCTTCTCTATGATTGGTGCAGTCTGGATCACATGACTGTCCCTTAGCAATGATAGGGGTGGATGGAAGTTCTGGGTACTTTAACTGATAACTCCCTGGCATTCTGTGACATTAGGGAGGAATTTCCCAGAGGAAAATGATGCCAGAGTAGGATAAGGGAAAACAGGCTGGAGAGGTAAAAGTCACCAGCTGTCACAGTCCACTACACTGGTTCATTTGAGAGGCAGAGGCAGACACAAGAACCATCATGGAGAGTTTATAGCCTCAGAGGAAGTAAGGAGTCCAGACTTGAAGCCATTGTTAAGAGCTGAGAGCAGCCACTATCTCTGGAGCACCTACCAGGCCAGGCACTGGGCCAAGTGCTTCCATGTGCACTATCTAATTCTGTGCTCACAATGACCCTGCAAAGTAGGTACGGTCATCATCTCTATGTTTCTGAGTCCAAGAGACAACAGAAAACACTGTGTGTGTGTGTGTGTGTGTGTGTGTGTGTGTGTGTGCGTGTGTTCGCAAGATAGCCAATTCAGGAAAACATAGAAATGTTTATGAGCTCCTCATGCCTGCTCAGAGAGGTTAAGTGACTTCCTCAAGGTCACACAGCTAGCACATTAAATGAACATCCTGGGAAGCATTTGATTAAGAGCCAAAAGAGTGCTTCTATTTCTCTCAGTAGTCTGAAGAATTAGAGAAGACTGCCTGGGGGCGGGGTGGGGCGGATCCAAGCAGAGATCTGAAGGATGGAGCATCTAGACTGGTGGCCAGGGAAGGTGGGAGCATGGGCCAATTCCCAGATACTCAGGAAGGCAAGCCTGAGCTCCCCAGATCCCACCGGGCAGCCCTTTAGAGACTTTTGCCCTGACCATCTTGATAACTCTCCATAAGATCCCCTAAGGGACCCTTAAGGGGGTCCCTTAAGGTCCCCATAAGGTCACACCAGTCCCCTCCCTTCTCCATCCCAGCTGCCTCCCTCCCTGTCTACCACACCCTGTGAACTGAGGTCCTAGGCACAGGACCGTACAGATGACAGAAGAAGTCACCTCCCTTTTTCTAAGCAATGTATTTCCATTAATGAGGCCCAAGATCTCATGGATGAGTAATGAGGTATTACTCTCAAAACAAGTCTCTGACTCCTAACACTCCCAGTTCAAACACATCTCCCCCACTCTGGATGAGGGCAATAGTTCCAGACCCAAGACTTAGAAACTCATTTTATTTTCTCAGGCTTAGCCCATTTTCAATGGTGGCTGTCCCTTAGCATCACAGTTTCTACAAAAGCGATTGGTGGAAACGTAGGGTTTCACTCCTTCCACCCAGCTCCCTCTCCGGAGCCGCCCACACCTGCCACTGACTGTGCCCTCAACAATAGTTAAAGTGGTAAATTTTATGCTGTGTGTACTTTTTTTTTTTTTTTTTTTTTTTTTTTTTTTTTTTTTTTTTTTTTTTTTTTTTTTTTTTTTTTTTTTTTTTTTTTTTTTTTTTTTTTTTTTTTTTTTTTTTTTTTTTTTAGTACTGGGATTGAACCCAGGAACATTCTACCTCCAAACTACCCGCCCAGCCCTATTTTATTTTTTATTCAGAAACAGGGTCTTGCTAAGTTGCTGAGAGCCTCATTAAATTGCTAAGGCTGGCTTTGAACCTGCAATCCTCCTGTCTCAGCATCCCATGTTCTGGGATTACAGGCGCCATCAAGCCCAGCTTTCCAGTCCCTTTTTTAACTTTTTTGTTTTGAAACAGGGTCTTGCTAGGTTGTTGAGGGTATCACTAAGTGGATGAGGCTAGCCTCAAACCTGTGATCCTCTTGTCTCAGTCTCCCACATGCTGGGATAACAGCTGTAAGCCACCATGCCTGGCTATGCTTTGTGTACTTTAACACAATTTAAAACAAAGTGGTTGGTCCTATGGAACATCTCCTCCAGCCCAGGTGGCTAGATTCCCACCTCCATGGCCCTGGTCCTCCTTAGCTGACTTTCAAAGTAGTAGGAATTACCTAGTGCCTGTGGAAGACCACTGGGAACACACCTCAGAGAGAGCTCGGAGGCCAAGCGAAATCCTGAGTACGCACGGCACCATCACTGTCCTGGTATCAAGCCACCCATGGACCAGCCATCTAGCCCACCTCCCAGACCCCTGGTCAACCTCTAGTTCAGGAGTGCCACTTCCCTGTCACCTGCACAAACTAACCCCTACTCCTCACCAGCCATTCAATCCTGCCCAACAATTTGGCTCCTGTCACCCACACACACACCACACTGCCTCTGCCACATTGCCAGGGGCCTCCTAAGTACCTAGGCCAATGGATATTTTCCATCCCTCTCTCAAGGCTGCTTTCTGCAGCCTCGAGCACTCTTTCTTTCTTTCCTTCTGTGTTACTGAAAATTGAACCCAGTGCATTCTACCTCAGCCCTATTTTTTTTTTTTTTAAACAAGGTCTCACTAAGTTGCAGAGGGCCTTACTAACTTGCTGAGGCTGGCTTCAAACCTGCAATCTTCCTGTCTCAGCCTCCCAAGTACTGGGATTACAAGTATGCCCACCATACCCACCTAGCTTGCTTTTTCTAAACCCTTCTCCCTGGGCCCACAGGACTCTCCACCCTCTCCTTTTTTTTTTTTTTTTTTTTTTTTTTTTGGTACCCAGGGGCATTCCACCTCTGAACTACACTCCTAGCCCTATTTTTTTTTAATTCTTTTATTTTGAAACAGGGTTTCACTAAGTTGCAGAGAGCCTCACGAAATAGCCAAGGCTGGCTATTTTGATCCTCCTGTCTCAGCCTCCCAAGTACTGGGATTAGGGATTACAAGTATGTGCCACCATGCTGAGCTCTTCCCCTCCTTCTTGACTGTTCCTTCTCCATCTCAATCCTGGACCCTTCCCTAAGGTTCCAGCCTGGACCTGCTGCTCATGTGACTTCCACACAGTCAGCCTGCTGAATCTCATCCTTTCTAACAAAAACAAAACAAAACCCTACTCCAGAGCTCAAACCCTTCCATAAGCATGAGCCCTTAGACAAGACAGCCTTGGAGATCTTTACCCCAGGCCTGGTGTTCCCTCCCATTCTCTGACTCAGATGGTGGCACAATCATCCACCCAGCCTGGCAAGCTGGAAGCTGGAGGCATCCTGACGCTCCTGCTTCTCAAAGCTCAGCAAGTCTCTGAGCGCTACCACGCTCTAGTGATTTCTCCAAGAAGCTCCTTCTCATCTCTGTGGTCTCCCTGGCCTGCCTCCTCAGCTCAGGCAATAACAGCCTCCAGCTTGTCTGCTGGCCTGTGGCTACCCCTCCAATCAGCCATCCACCTGCCCCAGAGGGGTCTCCTGCGCCTCATAGCTCTCCCCTCTGCCCCAGGATAAAACCCAAGCTCCTAACCGTGGCCTCTCTTGATCTGGTCTTCCTCTAACCCACTTTCCACAGAACAGGCAAAATTGTAGCTTAAAAAGCCACAGTTGACTCAACCCCCCTCCACTTCTGCTCCCCAACCCTTGCGCCCACTCTCCTCCCCTCCTCCTGCCTGGGATGCCATCCCCACCTCCCCCTCCCTGACAGTCACCTGGGTAACTCCCACTTCTCCTCAAGATTCAGCTGAAGGGTTGCCTTCCTGGGAGAACCTGCCGGGCCCGGCCTATGCTCCCTGCACCCCCACCCCACCCCCCACACAATGTTACCATTGCTTCTAGAACTGGCCTCTGTCCGGCACGAACCACCCTGCAGTTTGCTCCCGAGAGTGTCGCTGTGAGATGTGAGATTCTTGAATGCTACTTTCCCTCCCTGTGATACCAGACCCTAGCCCGGGGCCCGGTATACAGAAGGTGCTGAATGATTGTTGAGAAAATGGATGAAAAGCTGAAGAAAATGCTCCAGTCTGTCGGTAGCATAGCCTCAAACCCCACTGTGCCCGGTCCAGAGTACCGGCACACTGTAGCTGCTCAGTAAAGGATGGCTGTCTTCTGATTTGCGAATTAACCTGATTTAAGGCAGTCTGGGGTGGTTGGGGAATGGTGAGGGTGTGGGGGTCAGGGTGCCGGAAATTTAGCCAAAAGGGAAACCTGGGGTGCACTGCAGTGGGGGAAAAGGGTGTCTGTAACGGTGAGGGGGAAACTAAGTCCCTAGAACTGCCCCTCCCCCCGCCGCGCCCTAGGTCACGGGTGTGGGCCCCGCTTTGGCCGGGAACGCGTAGGACCCTTTCCGCTCCCTGGGGCGGCGAGACCCCCCGGCTCGCGCTCTCTGCGCTGGGCGCTGGGAGGCGCGTGTGTCGCTTTAAAAGCTCCCTCCCC
The DNA here is from genome assembly GCA_004027655.1 of Graphiurus murinus. Lineage (NCBI taxonomy): Eukaryota > Metazoa > Chordata > Mammalia > Rodentia > Gliridae > Graphiurus > Graphiurus murinus. Next base: position 157,481 of record PVLC010000728.1, read on the forward strand.
GCGCGCCGGGCCGGCCCCTTCCCCGCCAGCGCCGAGGCGAGCGGAGCCGAGCGAGCCCAGCGGCCTCGGAGGGAGCCAGCGCCCGCCCGGGCGGCCAGTCCGGCGGGGGGCGGCGGGCGGGCCGGGGGCGGCCGGGCGCGGGCGGCGGCGCTCCGGGAGCGGGCTCAGGCCCGGAGCCCGGCGGGGCAGGGCAGAGCGAGGCCGCAGAGGGAGGCCCAGCCCCGACCCGCGCCTGCCTGCCTGCCTGCCCCACCGGCAGCGACTCGGCCCCGGGTTTGCGAGGCGGGCAGCCGCGAGCGAGCGGGCGGGAGCCCCGGAGGCTGCGAGCCCGTGCCCCGGCCGGCCCGCCGCGCGCCCGCCCCTCCTCGGGTCGCCCGGCCTCCTCCCCTGGCCTCCGCTCCGCTCCTCCGAACCCCGCCGGGCCGGGCTCCCAGCCCCGCGCGCTCGCGGCTCCCCGCGGCCGCCGCCGCCCCTCCCCCGGGACCCGGCGGATTCCGGACCTCTCCCACCCGGCCTGAGCCCCGGGAGCCGGCTCGCCTGGGCTGACTGCGGGGTGGGCTGAGCCGGTCCTCGCCGCCGCTCCGGACGCCGCGGGTGTGGAGCGCGGACGTTCGGGGTCCCGGCTGAGCGCGTCCCGGGCGCCCGGCGGTGCGGCTCGCCAGGAGCAGGGCAGGGCAGCCCCCGGTGGAGCCCGGACCCCGCCGATCTGGACTGGACAGAGCGAATCCGGGGCGTGCGGAGCCGGGGGAATGCCGGGCGTGGGCTGAGGGGATCCCGGCGCCCTCCCAGCCCTCCGACTTCGGCTCGCGCGCTCGGGCCGGCCTGGCGCCGCCTCGGCCGCCCTGCGCCCGGGTCACCTGTGGCCTCGGAGCCCCGAGCCCGCGGGACTCTCGCGCATTGCACACCCGGAGCCTGGCGGGGACTGTGGGGGATTTTTCTTGCCCCCTCCCCTGGAGCGCGGAGGCCCCGCCCCCTCCCGCTGCCCAGATGTCTGGGGCCGCGGCTCCGAGGACCTCCCTGAGGCCAGGGGCCGAAGGGTCCAGAGAGAGAAGCCCGCCGTAGGGAGCCTGGGGGGCCCCCCAACCTCGTCTTGGGGCTTGGCCCCCGACGCTGCTCAGAGGGAAGGCCGGTGCCCCCACCCTCGGTGAGTGCAGGACCCGGGCTTCGGAGGGAAGGCGGGGCTGGGGAAGGGAGGGTCCGCCGGGAACGAGGGCACCCTGGGGGCACCGGGAGGAGAATGGGGGACGGGAGAGGCCCTCTGGTGAGCCAGCCGGGCCAGGCTTGGCTGGGGGAATGGGGGTTGGGGAAACCGCGGCCAGGGTGGCCCAGAGGAGGCTGAGGACTTTGGCCTTTAAAGCAGGCCCCCCCCCCCCCAACCCCCAGAAAAGAGGTGTACTGAAAACCATCTGCTTCCACACCCCTCCCCACAAAGAACAAATAAATGAATCCCAGCGAGGAAGGTGCAGGCAGGGGAGAGAGGGAGGCAGCTAGCGGCATTGCTGGTTGGTGCTGCAGCCTGGGAGGGCTGACGCCAGGTTCGCTCTCTCTGCAGGGGGCTGCCCTCCTCTGATCCAGCTCCCTCTGCAGAGCCGCCCACATCTGGAGCCCCTCCACATCTGGAAGACCCCGACTTCCGGCTCTCTGCAGGCGTTAGTTGCATCCAAAGACCTTTGCCTTTGCAACTGCCCAGGAGTTGTGAGGGGATTACTGCTCCTTCCCCCATCCCAAGGGCATCTCTTACCCTTAGTCCCTGCAGAATCATCCCCCTGCCTCCGTGTCCAGGCTCAGGCAGAGAACTGCTCTACACACCCACTGGCACTTCAAGCCCTGGAGGCCGCTCCTGGGGCCCAAGGCCCCTCCCCCTGCCCTCTTGTGTCCTCACCTTGACCCCCTCTGTCTCCTCCCTCTGGGTGCTCATTCCCCACCCAGAGGCCGACTTGGCGGAGTGGCAGGGGCTAGGGGCTGGGTGAGGGCCGCCCAGGGCCAGGGTGGGCTGGGGGGCCGTTAAGATGTGGAGCTCTGCCCGGCCGAGGGGGGCTCCGTGGAGGCAGACGCAGCGTGTGCCCGGCTGGGGGGAGTATGGGCAGGCCTGCGGCCACGTGGTGAAGGATGAACATTCGGGGCACCCCGGACCTCGGGCAGCCCAGTGACGACCCCAGCAGTGGTGGTGAGCGGGAACGGATTCGACAGCAAATGAAGATGGTCATCGGGCAGCTGGAAGGCATCCTGCGGGAGCTCAAGGAGGTGGCCAAGGAGCTGAGGGAGGTAAGTGAGGGCTGAACAGAGCCACTTGCACTCTAGACCAGCCCCCCTGGGCTGCGGAAACCTCTGCATGTGTGTTTGAGTGTGCAAAGCTGTGTGCTTGTGGAACACTCTGCTGGGGACCTCCTTTCTTCTCATCCTCCTTTCTCCAAATCCGCTTTGCTAAAAATATACCCCAGGGCTGGGGGGCTCCATGCTGCTGTGATCCCTTGGACAGCATGTCAGTGGGCCCAGCTCTGGCATCAGCACTCAGGGCTGCTGCAGTGGCCGGTGAGAACTGAGTCCCACCATAGCTTCTTAGTGGGAGACACTCTTCTGGGACCCAAGCTGACCCTGGACCTCAGCATCTGCCTGCCAGAATCTGAACTGCTCACAGAGGCCCTGGTAGTCTGAATAGCTCTACTGAGGGGCTCCCACCTGCTCAAGGCCCCACTGAGAGCGTCACCCCAGAGATCACACAGATGCTCAGAGCACTTGATCCTTGATCCGGGAACAGTTAAACCAGCTCTGTCCTCCCTATCTCGGGGTAAGAATGGGTCTGGGCGCTGCTAGTGGATGTCAGGGTTCCTTGTGTACGTTAGTAGGGGCAGGAATCTCCTCTAAGGGGATGCATCCCTCTCCCACAGGGCATCTTTCTGAATGTTTTTACCCAAGCTGAAAAGTCACTGAGAAGTGCTGGGATGTGTGTGTCCCTCTCTGTCTCTCTAAGTGGAGCCCAGTTTAATTACTGCTTCCCACAATGCTGGGGTAATGAGGTACACATGTCGTCGGCCCTGCCCCCTGGGCTGTGTTCAAGCCCAAAATGCATGACCAGCGTTCTGAGCTGCTGGCCTGAATTTGCCTGCTGGGTGCCATTATACCAGCCAGGTGGGCTTTAGGCAAATTTCAGCTCCTTGTAAGCAGGGCCCCTGCAGAGATGGCAGGGAAAATGATCAAGCTGGAGTTATGGACCCAGGCTCTCCCCAGCCAGCTATGCAAGGAGGAAAGGGGCTCTAGGAGGGCTGTAGAGGTGGAGTGATGAGGTACTCACCCCATGCTGCCAACGTGCCATTCTGGCCTGGCCTGAGAGCTGGGTTTGAGGGCTCCGTGTTCAGAGTTGGTGTGGGGGTTGCAGACTGTGAGATGGTTGGGTAGGGGAGCCTCTCTGCTCAGGGTCAGTCTCATAGAGCCTCCCTGGAAATCCTGTCTCAGAAGGTGGGAATGACTGTTGCTTCAGGTAGACAGAGGCAGGGGTGCCTCTGCCTGTGACCAGGCTGGCCATAGTCTGAGCTGAACATCTTTGGGCAGTATAATTTGAAAGTCAAAGGCCAGAGGCTCCCAAGTTATCCCTCCTCCAATCTCATGGGTATAAAGGGTTTCAATCTTCTCTCCTTTCCCTGTCCTGTTCTGAATGCTCTGCAGTTCTTTCAGGGCCAAGGGAACTTTCCAGAGTCAGTCCTGGACAGGAACATGGGACTCAGGCCCCAGCAGGCCTACCCAGAAAGATCCAGGATTGACTCTAATCCTGGGATTCAGCCTTGATAGAACTCGGAGCCCTTTCCCCACTAAGCATCTTCCAGGCACCTGCACCCCCTCTCCTCCAGCATAGCCATGCAGAGCTTGAAGGGATCTCGCAGGTAACCCAGACCAGCCCTTTACACTTACCTCTAAAGAAACTGAGCATCATGGCGTAAGGCATTATCTCTCGAAGGCCCCCTGTCAAATGCAAACAGATCACAGGGGGCTTTTCCAAGGTCATAGAACCTACCTGTGGCAGAACTGAGCCTAGAACTCAGGTTCCTGTTACCTATCCTGGGGCTTCAGCAGGGGGTTACTGGGTGATGTGTTTGCATTTTGACAGGGGGCCTTCGAGAGAGAATGCCTTATGCCATGGTACTGTAGCACTAGGATCTATTTGCAAAGCTTCTAGATGTGCCCCTTCCCATTTCATGCTCACCCACTCCCGTGCCTCCCACAGCAGAGCTTCAGGGCATAGGCTGTGCAGCCCTGAGGCCTGAGCCAGGACAGAGGAAGATGAGTCCCCTCCCCCATACACCCTGTAGGCCATGTGCCTCCACCCAAGACTTTAGCAGGTTGCTATGGCAACCAGAGTCTACCCCGTATGCCACTGCCTGCCCGCTGCCAATGGCACCCATCTGGGGGAGGGGGTAAGCCTCAGAGCTCCCTCATCCCCAAGCAGGGTCTGGACATGGGTTGATGGGCAGAGGGAAAGGCAGAGGAGGCTCAGGGAGGCCCAGGCAGAAGAGATGCCATAACCCACTTCCCCTGGGATGGGATTCCCAAGTGAGGTACCGGGCCTTGGTTCAGAATCCACTTCCTGGAACCTGTGATCTTGGTTCCTCCAAGGGGGCTGTATAGCTGATCTGCCTGGCTCCCCTCCATCCCTTTGGTGTGGTATTTTTCCATCAGGGATATTGGCAGGCCCAAGGTCAAGAGGGCAGCAGGCTCTTGTTCTCTGGTCTCCACTCCCTGAACAGCTTTAGTTCCCACCAGCTCCCTTCTTGTATCAGGAAGGCAGAGCATTCAGATGTGGAGACAAGATTCATACACAAGACTGTCGGGGCAGCCCATCACAGTGGCGTGCATGTGTAATCCCAGTACTTGGGAGGCCGAGACAGGAGGCTAGCAAGGTCGAGGTTAACCTCAGCAACTTAGCAAGACCCTGTTTCAAAATTTTTTTTAAAAAAGGGGGGCCTGGGGTATAGCTCAGAGGTAGAATGCCTCTGGGTTTAATCTCCTGTACCCTCCCCCCCAAAAAAAGGTTGTCAGGGAGCTGCTATGAGCAATGCTTGCTGAAGGAGCAAGGCAGTAGAGAGAGAGGGCTCAGCTCTGTTCCCCTCTGCCAGCCTCCTCCTGTCTTCAGCTCTCCTTCCACGCAGACACCAAGATCATGGCAGAGCCTCCTCATCCTCCTGAACGTACAGCCTGAAGTTTATTGACGATGAAAGACACTGAAGCACTTCCTCCCCAAGCTCCTGAGCCTCTGTTTGCTCGTCTCTAAAATGGGGACGATGATGAGCTGCCCCTCGTAGTGATTTTGCAAGGGTTTGCTGGGGGCTAGCCTGTGGAAAGGGCCCAACATGGCTCACACTCCTTGAGGATCTGGAGCTTCCTCTCCTCTACCTCCCTCTCCCTCCCAAAGCCCCACTAGAGCTCTGCCACCAGATGCCTGGATGACAGGCTGCAAGTCCAATCCCATGGGTGGGGAAAGCCATTTAAAGGCCCAAGTGAGGTAAGGAAGGCGAAAGTGCTTTGGAAGCTAAAACTGTGCTGCAGAGGGATGTGACAGTCAAACATTAATTAGCCCTCATTTCTCCTAGGTTCCCCAGTACTCCAGGATACCAGGCCAATCCCAGCAGGCTCTTTAAGCTCCTCACACTTCCATGGATCTTAATTTAGAGATGCAGCACAGCCCAGGGGCTAGGAGCAGGGCCACTCAGCCAGTTGTCTCTGGTTCATATATGAGCTCCACCCTGTGTGAACCTGGGAAAGTTATTTTACTTCTCTGTGCTTCTGTCTTCCCATCTGTAAAGTGAGGATACCAAAGTTTACATCTCCTCACCCCCTGCCTCAGGGTTGTGAGAATTAAAAGAGGTATTATGTATAAAGTACTTAATACAATGGTGGGCACAAAGCCAGTTCTATATCTGTTAGGATTTTTTTGTTTTGGTTTGGTTTTTGGTTTTTGTCAGTCAGTGCTGAGGATGGAACCCAGGGACTTGCACATGCTAGGCAAGCGCTCCACCACCAAACCACACCCCAGCCCTCTGTTGGGGTGTTATTACTGAATTATTCTAGTCTTGGCCTGCTCCTCAGCTCTAGGTACGGCCTTGTTTTCTGCAGCACACCAGCCTCCTAGCCAGGAGCAGGGAGTCAAGGCCCAGCCAGGATTCCTGGCTGAGGCCTATTCTGGTGGCTTGCAGGAGGGAGTCTCACTCCTTCCCAGTAGGGAAAGGGGATAGTGACAGAGGTGGGGTGAGAAGTGGGTCTCCTATAAGGTGGCTTTTGAACTGAGATGCAGGAGAAGCAAGGGACACGGTGAAGGACTATCTAGGGGGAGAGCTGGGGTGCCAAGGTGCTGGGGAGGACGTGTGCTCAGCGGAATCCAGATTAGCCAGGGAGCTTGTGCACCTGGAGTGGAATGAGCAGGAGCGCAGGAGCGAAGGTCACAGGATGTGGAGCATGGGCTCCCAGGAGCTTTGCAGAGCCGGGTCTGGAGTTTGAATTTGTCCTCAGCAAGAATTGCACACAGTATCCAGGGTCGTCCTGGTTGTGTTTCTGGGTGAGAACTTGCCTCCCTGCAGCTCCCTGTTACCCCTTCACCTAGGGCAGGGTTAAGGGTCCTCATCCTTGACCTGACAGATACTGAGCTCACCTTGAGCAGGTTCTTGGCCTCCTCATCTTGGGGGTTCAAAAGTAATCCTTAGCCAGGCTCAGTGGTGCATACCTGTAATCCCAGCACTTGGGAGACTGCGACAGGAGGACCACGGGCTCAAGGCCATCCTTAGCAACTTAGTGAGGCACTCAGCAACTTCGCAAGACCCTGTTTCAGAATAAAAAGTAAAATAGGGCTGGGAGTGTAGGTCAGAGATAGGATGCTCCTGGATTCAGTACCAAAAATAAAAAATAAAAAAAAATCCTGGTGTTGACCACCTGTATCCCCTGTGTCATCAGCAATTCTTGGATAGGACGTAACTGAAGATGCAGTTACCCAGCTTGGCCTGAGCAGCCCAGGAAGGATGGAGGGGCGGGCACAGCCTTTCCTCAGCCTGGGGTGGCAGTAGAGGGTCCTCCCACCTGGGAGGAAGCAGGAACCATGGCATCCTGTTTCCTGGCTGCCCAAATGTGCGATCCCATTGGCAAGGTACATGAAGGTGGCAGGGAAAGCCACAGGCCTTGTGAGCATGAGATAAATAAATGTGGCCCAGCCAGGAAGCAGCTGGAGCAGGAGAGGCTGGGGACCATAGGGCTATGCCAAAGTGGGTCAGCTCCGTCACCTGCAGCTCAGCACGAATTGCATGGATTTTTTATTATTTTTTTCATGCCTGCCTTTCCTCCCTTTTTCCTTTGCCTCCTCCTCCTTCGGACAGATTCTCCAAAGCTCCCTGGCCAATTAGGCCAAATTGCAGGATGAGAGCCATGAATCACGGTCAGCTCACTTCCCCCTCTCCCCAGCTCCACAACTCCCCCCCCCCCAAGATAATAAACAACGTAATCACAAAATTAAAAAATAATCAGTGGTCATAAATAATGCAGAGTCCCCAGTTATGTAACCAGCTGCCCAGGGAGCTGAGAGAAAGGGAAGGAGGTAATGGCTTGTGAGGGGAAGGGAGGAGGGGGATGCTTGGGTCTGGGACTCCTGGGTCCTCAGTCCTGGCTGTAGGGCCTTA
>PVLC010000728.1:165232-182547 GCA_004027655.1 Graphiurus murinus
CCTCCCCCCCCCCGGAATTGAACCCAGGAACTTTCTACCTCTAAGCTACATACCCAGACCTCTTTTATTTTTTATTTTGAAACAGGGTCTTGCTAAGTTGCTGAGGCTGTCCTTGAACCTCTGATCCTCCTGCCTCAGCCTCCCAAGTACTAGGATTACAGGTATATACCACCATGCCTGGCTGCTCCTAGCAGTTCTTATTAAGCCTCTGTCAACTCATCTGCTCAGTCGATAGCTATATTTTTAGAGTACACCAACCTTGTGCCAAGCTAGAGATGCATCAGTGGGCAAAACAGACCTAGCCCCTCCCCCATGGGGTTTACAGTCTACTAGGGAACATACATGGACCACATTATAACATATATGCACAAAATCATAGCAGTGACAAATATTGCTCTCAGCTGGGGAGCTGGGAAGTTTCCTCCTAGAAGTGAGGATGGAGGAGGAGGGCATGCCAGGTGAACTCGGAGGCAGAAGCAAGCTCGAGCTCCATGCAGTGTGTAGGGGTGGTTAGGGTGGAGCCCGGGAGGGTAGAGACTGCCTGCTGGAGGGGAAAGGGAGTGGTAGGAAACTGTGTTAGGAGGCTCAGGAGTTTGGGTAGCAGGAAAGGGATGGAAGGACTGGGTGATGTGGTCCTATTGGCCAATCAGAAAATTCTCTGGATATAGCAGCAAGGAGCAGGAAGTTGCTGTCAGTGGGAAAATCAGGTGAGATGCAGTTGTTCAGGGGAGGGGAGCTAAAGCTGTGAGCAGGACGGAGGTTAGGGACACCCCTGGGACAGGGCCCTGAGCTCCCAGTGGGTTCCATCAGGGCTCTGGCCTTCCTCGCTGGTGCTCACCATGGGCCCCAGAGGGCAGGTCATTCTTGGTCTTAGGTGCAAGGCCCTGGAGTCAGGACTTGACTTTTGCTCTCAGCTCAGCTCCTCTAGGCTCTGGGCCTCAGTTTCTCCATCAGCAAGCACAGGGAGACAGGCAAACTCAACAGTGTCTCTCCGGTCCCTTATGGCTTTGAGGTTCTATGATTCTGTAATTTTATAATTCATCTTCTCTTTCCATTCTCTCTCTCCCCCTCTTTCCTTCTGTGTATATAATTATTTCCCTGCACTCCAAGACAATCCCAAATTACATGTAGGCAAAATGATTATTAAATCTCAGAGAGAAATCACAGATTTCAAGACTTCTAAAGCAGAGAGGCAGGTAGCATAGGGCCTGCCCCACTCCTGCCCTCCCCAGGGGCCCATGAAATAGGGTGCCAGGGAAGAACAGCAGGGTGTGGGGACGAACCCATGCCCCTGTGTAGAAGCTGGGTACCCTTGAGCACATAGCTCCCCTTTCTCATCCTCACTCGTATCATTCATCAAGTGGTTGTGACTGTCCTGCCCAGTCCACTAGGCCAGATTTGCTCATAAATCTCACAACCATTTAGCTCATTGGACTTCTTCCGGAGACAGGCCTGCTCTAGGCAAAACTGGTACCACCTTTATGCAGGGCCTTGAGAGACCCAAAGTGTCCCAGTATTCTGCCACCGGTGCTGGAAATTTCCCTATCAGAGTGTCATTCCTTTGGTGAAGAACTGATTCCCAAGTGCTTCTGGGCCCGTTGCCAGGGGCCTAGGCATTTGCTTGTGCCCATTGGTGCATGAATAGTGGATGTTGGTAGTCTACGTTGTTCTGTGTACTTTTCCCAAGAGCATTAGGTCCTCAAGTCTTCACAGTAGCCCTATCAGGTAGGTACTACTAGAATACTCCTTTGATGAAGAAATGAAATTGGGCATGGTGGCACATGCCTGTAATCTCGGTACTTGGGAGGCTGAGACAGGATTACAGATTTTCAGCAACTTGGCAAGACCCTGTTTCCAAACAAAAAATAAAATAATACTGGAGATGTAGCTCAGAGGTAGAATGGTTCAATCCCCAACACCACAGAAGAAAAAAAAAAAAAATGGAGTCACAGAGGTCACACAGTGGTAAGTAGTAAAATCAGGGTTGGACCCCAGGTCTGGCCCCAGAGCCCAGGTTCTTAAGTTTTTGGCTGTTCTGACTGCAGTTTGTGTGTGTGTGTGTGTGTGTGGGACTTAGGGGGTTGGGTTGGGGGGTTTTGTGGGGGGGGGGTGATACTACAGATTAAACTCAGGAGCATTCTACCTTTGAGCTATGCTCCCAGTCCTATTTTATTTTATTTTTTATTTTGAAATAGAGTCTCACTAAGTTGCTGAGAGTCTCACGTGGTTGTTGAAGCAGGCCTTGAACCTGCAATTCTCCTGTTTCAGTCTCCCATGTACTGGGATTACAAGCATGTGCCACCATGCTGAGTCTGATTGCAGTTTAAAGTGTTTCTGTTTAACTATTTCCCTGGGCAAAGAAAGGAATGTCATCCCCCCTTTTTTTTTTTTTTTTACTTATTTATTTTTAAACAGGGTCTCTAAGTTACTGAGGGCCTTGCTATATTGCTGAGGCTGGCCTCAAACCTGCAATCCTCCTGTCTCAGTCTCCCAAGTACTAGTGTGCACCATGACGCCCAGCTGTGTCATCTCTTTTCTTTCTTTTTTTGTGGTACTGAGGATTGAACCTAGGGGCATTTTACCTTCAAGCTACACCCTCCCCAGCCCCTTATATTATTATTTTTTAAATTTTGGATCAGTATCTCACTAAGTTGCTAAAGCTGGTCTCCAACTTGCTCCTGTCTCAGCCTCCCAAATACTGGGATTACAGGTGCATGCCACCACACTCATAATAACTATGTGTCATCTGTGTGTGTGTGTGTGTGTGTGTGTGTGTGTGTGTGTGTGTGTGTGTTTGTGTTACTGGGGATTGAACCCAAGGGCGTTCTACCTCCAAGCCCTAGTCCTATTTTTATTTTATTTTATTTTTTTTCGGTACTGGGGATTGAACTAAGGGGCTTTCTACCTCCGAGCTACACCCCCAGCCCTATTTTTTATTCTTTATTTTGAAACAGGGTCTCACTAAGTTGCGGAGTGCCTCACTAGGTCGCTGAGGCTGGCTGCAAACCCGGATCCTCCTGTCTCAGCCTCCCAAATGCTGGGATTACAAGTGTGTGCCACCACGCCCGGCTCCTAGTCCTATTTTTTTTAAATTTATTTTGAAACAGGATCTCACTAAGTTGCGGAGTGCCTCACTAAGAAGCTGAGGCTGGCCACGAACCCAGATCCTCTAGTCTCAGCCTCCTAAGTACTGAGATTACAAGCGTGTGCCACCATGCCCAGCTGTGTGTCATCCCTTTTGATAGGGACTACATCTTGGAGATCGGTTATTATCTGTTTAAGGTCCTAAAGCCAAGAAGGGTCAGACTTGAGACCTGAACCCAGGACTTACTCTTTCCTTTCTGGCTTCGGAGCCCAGCCTGCCTCAGCTAAGTCTGTGAGGTTCTGGCCAAGCCATTTGGCCAGATTCCTCCTGCTACATCTTCACCCAGCCTAAATTCTCAGAACCCAGGACAGTGGTTTTTCAAATATGCCCCTGAGCCAGCAGCAGCAGCAGCCACAGTTGATAGGCACAGCTATGATTTCATAGCTGGAGGTGAGACTCAGGAACAGGTGGAAGGAAAGACTGGCACATGGTAGGTCAGCAGAGGAGGGAGATGGTGTCACTCTTATGTCCATCTCTCTGCGGATTCCTTCCACTATTTTTCTGATTGTTCTGCATGAAGCTCTGGTGAGGTTGGCTGAGTTGGGAGTCTCATATCCATGTGGTAGTGAATGAAGTCAAGGTCCAGAGAGGTTATGTGACTTGCCAAAAGACACACAGTAAGTTCTAAGATAAGTCCTGCCCCTAGACATCCTGACTCTTCCCAACTTTTCTGCAGGCCTCAGCCAAGTAGTTCTCCCAGGCTTTTGGCCTGGTCCATGGTGAGTGAACCCCCTAGACATTGATATTCAAAACAGTTTCACAGACTCCTAGAATCTTAGCAGTAGGAGAAACCTTGGAGACAAACTAGTTCTCCCCATTTACAGATTGAGAAACTGAAGCCTAGAAAGGGAAAAGGACTATCCAGGTTCCCTGCCTCTGGGCCCTGACTCCTGACCGGCATCTTTCCACTGACCCAAGTGCTCCTGAGGTTTTGGGCCATTTCACCTTGGGCCGCTCGCCACCCCAGCCCTTGCTGAGCATCTGGCACCTTCCTGGACAGCAGTGGTCCTCGGTGAATGCTTGTTGAATTAAAGACTTCATTTGTTAGTCAATTAGTTAATTAGCTAGCCACAGGTAACACCAGCTAGGTGCTGGGAGCTAGATTCTGGTCCCAGTGACTTGCTGCAAATCTTGTCGCTCTGATGCTTGGTCCCTCTGATTTGCTTTTGTTGTTGCTGTTGTTTCGCTATTTCGTTTTTGGACCAAACCATCCCTCTCCTTTCTCGCACTCTGCCCTCCCTTAGGTCTCTGCCTGGATCTCCTTCTTTCCCTCACTGTCTTCCACCCTGATTTATGTGCTGACAGAGGCCCAGGCATGGAGGTGCTCTGAGGCAGGGCCACCTATATGGAGGTTTAGGGCTTCACTTTATGCAGGGCAGAGCGGGGTGCAGTGACCTCCACAGCTGAGCTGCCTCCTGAGTGCACTTAACAAGTGGCTCTGGGCCCAGGATGGATGGTTTCTTTATTGCTTACCAATGAATGCTTGCTTTATTCCTTCCCCAACAAGCGGGGATAGATCTTTGCTCATCAGTAGGCAGGGAAGGCAGAGGGAGGAGGCCCGGTCAGGGAGGCAGTGGAGGAAGGGAGGGCAACCCAGCCAGGCCCCGCCCTGCTCTTCTCATCCCCCAAGGGCAGAGGAGTCCCATGGGGAGCTGCTGACCGCCAACTGGCTGCAGGGACTGGCCCAGGAAGCTTTAGGTCCTCTTCCTGGTCACTCCCTATCATTTCTTCTCTGAGGGTGGGTAGGGTCCACTGAACAGGCTTGCTGGAGTCCCTCAGCCCCCCTTCAATGGCCCCCTCTTGAGCAAATAAAGAAGATCAAGCCCTGATCACCAGCAGCTGTGTTTGGGACAGAGGGCGTGTGACATGGGGTGCAGGGGTGGAAAGCAGCTCCCCCTCCCCAAAGGACTAAGGTATGTGAACCAGTCTTTTGGAAGTCCAGTTGCTATCTTGTAGGGTCACCAGCCAGGGGCCCAGCAGGGCAGGGCAGGCGCACACCCCACACCTGGATGGTGCTGGGCCCCCACCAGCCCCTCTCCTCTCCTCTCCTTTCCATGGCCAGGTGGTGAGCCAGATTGACAAGCTGACCTCGGACTTTGACTTTGAACTGGAGCCAGACGACTGGACCACGGCCACAGTGAGCAGCACCTCCAGCAGCGACAAGGCAGGTGTGGGTGGCCCCTTTGACCTGGGCCACCTGGACTTCATGTCAGCTGATATCCTCTCAGACAGCTGGGAGTTCTGCTCCTTCCTGGATGTCTCCACCCCATCCGACTCTGTGGACGGCCCCGAGTCAGTGCGGCCAGGGGCTGGCCCGGACTACCGGCTCATGAACGGCGGTGTGCCCATCCCCAATGGGCCACGAGTGGAGACCCCGGACTCCTCCAGCGAGGAGGCCTTCGGCGCTGGCCCCACAAAGAGCCAGCTGCCCCAGAGGACCCCAGGGACGCGGGAGAGGGTGCGCTTCAGTGACAAAGTGCTCTACCACGCTCTGTGCTGCGATGACGAGGAAGGGGATGGCGAGGAAGAGGCCGAGGAGGAGGAGGGGGGCCTGCCCCCTGAGGTGCCCCATGCAGAGACCCACGCAGGCCCCCTCAAGTCCTCTCCAGCCCCCCACAAGACTAGGCGCTCTCCACTGACCAGCCGCCGCTCGGGGACCACATTGGCCCCGGAACAGACTCGAAGGGTCACAAGGAACAGCAGCACGCAGACAGTGTCAGACAAGAGCACACAGACAGTGCTGCCCTACACAGCCACCAGGCAGAAAGCCAGGGGGAAAAACTAAGGGCTGGGAAGGGGGCCGGGTGGGCACATAGAGCTATAAATATATACATATATATATATATATATTTAAACAAACACAGTCATAATAAAATTTAAAAATGCTAAGGATCCGGCCCCACAGGCCCCAAAGCTTTCGCAGAGCTCATCTTAGACAGATACCCATTCCGCTCTCTCCCTGTCATCACAGGGTCCCCAGAGAGGTATGTGAAAGTGTGTAAGGGAGAAGAGGGAGGCTCAACCTGGCAGGCTCCAAACGCTGTGGTGCTGTTGGACATGTCCCAGAGGGGACTCAGCAGGAGATGGGCTCTCGGGGACAGTGTGTCCCAGGGAAGGGCTCAGCTGGGATGACTGGGAGACTGTAGGACTCAGGGCCCGGGGCAGCTTGCATCCCTGTCTGTCCACTCAGAGGTGGACTTCTGTCCTTCTCAACCTTGCCTCATCACCTTGCATCTTAGGGTCACCTGGGATGCAGGAAAGGCAAGCTGCTCCCATGAGGCCGGTGTCCATGCCGGGAAGCTGAATTCTGCAGAAGCTGCAGGATCAGGCAGGGCTGGGCAGGGACTCGTTCCTTCCTCCTCCCATTCTCAGCTCATCCCCTAAGGATCAGAGTCTCCGGGAAGAGCCTCAGCCAGCCCCTGGCATGGCCCTGAGCAGCCTTGAGATCTGTGTGGGCCAGGAGCCAGGCCACAGACCAGGCCCTAACCACCTTTACCATGCAGACAACAGGGAGGGGGGTCCAGTGGCCCTACTGGCCCTTGCTTCTCCATAGCCAGTCCCTGAGCCCACCTTAGCAGGTCTTGAACAGAGACCAAAAAAAAGAGCCTAGAGGCACGAGGGCTTAATCTGGGGTGTGAAACACAGTAGGGATGGCATTTGAATAACCTTGAGACCACTGTCATTGCTCACATTTATTGAGCAGGTCTCTATGCCACTCCAATGTCAAACACATTTTATTGCAATGTCTTATTTAATCTTCACAATAACCCAACAAGTTAACCATGATTATTCCCGTTTTTCAAATGAGAAAACTAAGCTGGGCATGGTGGTGCACACTTGTAATCCCAGCACTTGGGAGGCTGAGACAGGAGGATCACAGGTTCAAAGCCAGCCTCAGCAACTTAGTGAGGCCCTCCACAACTTAGCAAGACCCTATTTCCAAATGAAAAATAAAAACTGGGAGTAGAACTTGGAGGTAGAATGCCTCTGGTTTAATCCCCAGTACCAAAAGGGAAAAAGAGAAAACTGATGTTGAGAGAAGTTAAATAACTAACCTGGGGCAACTGAGCCTATCCCCCCCTGCCCTCCATGAGCCAGTGGTTTCTAGACTATAGCTGACTCTGCTATCTAGCAGCTGTGTAACCCTGGGCAAGTCTCTTTGCCTCTCTGAGCCTTTCTACCTCTATAAAGTGGGTCTGACAGTTTCCCCCTACCTCACTCTCTGCTGTGGGGTTCCAGCAAGGTGGTGAATGTCAAAACACTTGATAAAGACACTGGACACAGGTTGTGGTCACTGTGGCCCCAAACCACATTTCTAATTATTTCCAAGACAGGACTCATGAGTAGATGGGGAAAGAAGCCACTCCCATCCAACTGACAGCCATCCCCAGGTCCCGTGAAGCAGCTTGGGGCCAGGAGATGGCCGCAGCCTGATTCACTGCCCCTTGCCCAGAGTGGAGAGGTGGTGCCCATGGACAGCGAGGACATGGCTCCTGGGCCCTTCTTGCTGCGCCTTTTAGTTAAGGCAGCTTGGCAGCCCGCCAGTGCGTAGCATGAGGGACACCTTATGTGGGGGCCAAGAAGGGTCTGACCACCAGGTCTGGAAGCACCCCCTGCCCCTGCCTGGGGAGGTGCTGCCGGCTCTGGCCTCGGGGAGCCAGCCAGATTGTGCAGGCCGGTCAGTCGGGAGCAGATGTGGGGACAGGATCAGGAGGAGATCCATAGACATAGGGTGTTCGGCAATGTGGGAGCAGACTCGTGGTGAGATGAGAGACCGGCAGAGCCAGCCAGGCCGCAGCCTCCAGAATGAAAATCCAGAGACACAGTGGGTCAGCCCAGGCCCAAGAGCTGGGGAGGGGGGCACAGAGCCCCACATCCGCCCCAGGGAGCCTTTGGGCAGTTGGTGCTAATCAGCATAGGGTCTTGGTTCAGAGATGAGGGCCAGGGGCTCCCCTGAGGGGCCTCCCTGACAGTGCAGAAGGGGCAGTCCCCACCCAGGCACGGGGCGCCTGGCTCTGAGGGTGGACATCTAGTTCTGCCCCACTTCGATGGCAAGATTATTTTTAGACTTATAGTCTCTCTTCTTTACAATGGTCAGGGGGAGGAATCCTACAGAATAATTCCCATTTCTCAGAGGGAGAAACTGAGGGCCAGAGCCAGGGGTCTCTGAGAGAGCCCTGGGTAAGGAATTTTCCCCTCCTGGGAGATCCCCTGTTGGTTCTATGGGGCCTTATGTGACATCTGTCACTTTACCCCAATGGGACAGTATTGCGAGTGTGTTTTGGAGGTGAAGAATGGGTTTTGAAATGGGCATAGGTTCACTTTGGGGAAGGCCCATAAAGCAAAGTACTTGGCTGCCACACCCGGGGGTCACTGCGGTGGGATCTGTATGGCTTCTTATGACTCAAAACATGAAACGTGTCTACCACGAGAGAATTCTGACATCAGAGTTGCTTGCTGCGGGATGGGGGCCTCTAGGGAGTGAGTTCCCTATCCTGGATGCAGACTCAGCCATCCCAGGACCCTCCTCCAGACCTGTAGGTACCACCCAGGTACAATGCTTCCTGCTCTTCCCTGCCTCCAAACCTTTGCCAGGGCCTGGGTTTCCTCCCTGAATGGCCCACCAAATTTGCTTCCAACAAATTCAGTTTCACTAGCTATCTACTGTGTGTACAGGCTTGTGCTACATGATGCTGTGGAAGAGGTGGGAGGGAACCAGGCACTTGTGACAGAGAGGAGTCATCATCATAACAAATAGCTCCTGTTCGTTGAGCAGGTACTATGCACTGGGCATTGTTCTAAGCATATGACCTAATTTATTCAACATAGCAGTTTTACTTATGCCTATTTTCCAGAATAGGAAACTGAGATTCTTAGAAGTAACTTGCTAAAGGACATATGGGATGAGTTATGGAACCAGGATTCAACCCCATTCAGTGACTTAGCACTCAAACATCTGCTATGGTCAAAATGCATGGCAGGCTGGGTATGGCGGTACATGTCTGTAATACCAGTACTTGAGAGGCTGAGACAGAAGGATTGCATGTTTGAAGCCAGCCTCAGCAAGTTGGTAAGACTCTCAGCAACCTAGTGAGGCCTTGTTTCAAAATGAAAAAAAAAAAAAAATTAAAGGGCTATGAGTGTAGCTCGGAAGTAGAATGCCCCAGGTTCAATCCCCAGTACCAAAAAAGAAAAGAAAAAAAAAATCATGGCAGAATCAGTGCTCTGGTCTCTGGGGTTGAGGGTGGAGGCTGGGCAGCCTGAGAGCCAGGTGGATCTTGGGGAGTAGGGAGTGTGTTGGGAGGAAGACGCCTTGGAGCAAGTTCAGTCTTAGAAGAACTTAGCTATGATCAGATCAGCCTGAATGTCACAACCTTTGACCCAGAGCCTGGCACTAAACAGATCTTGGGTTCAATAAATGTTTGTTGAATGAATGAGCCCCACTTGCAGAGGTAATATCCATACTGCATTAATTCAATCTACGTTTATTGAGGACCACCTATGTGCCAGGTCTGTATCTCTTTTTTTTTTTTTTGGCGGTACTGGGGATTGAACTCAGGGGCATTCTACCTCCGAGCTACACCCCCAGCCCTATTTTTTATTCTTTATTTTGAAACCGAGTCTCACTAAGTTGCGGAGTGCCTCACTAGGTAGCTGAGGCTGGCCGCGAACCCGGATCCTCCGGTCTCAGCCTCCCGAATGCTGGGATTACAAGCATGTGCCACCACGCCCGGCTATGTATCTCTTGAGCATGCACCTACGCCTACCCCTTCCCCTGTGAGGGTTTGGTCTGGTGTGGCTGGGGGCCCCAAAGTCAAGGTTGTGGATTTTCAGCACTGAAAAGCCCAGATGGCTCTGGGTCCAGCCTGTGATGCCTGAGTGGGAGGGGGCTGGGAGCATGAGGCAGCGGACCAGGTTGGTGAGGGCCACTCTGGAACATGTTCTGGTGACATGGAGAGTCCTTAGCCTGACACTGCTTCTGTAGGATGAGCACACTGCAGTGTCCCCAGTGTCTGTGAATAACGGGGCATCCCTGCTTTCATTTCACAGAAAAGGGACAGATGATGTAGTCTTAGAAGTGGTCTAGTGCGACCGAGGGGCAGAAATAAAGACAGAGACCCCAGCACCATCCCTTGTCCTTAGAGACAAAGGCAAGGCCACGATAACAAGAAGGGAAGGGGAGCTGGGAATAAAAGAGGCAGCAAGCCCAGCCCTCCACCCTTCCTCCCGAATTCTCTTTCTCTGTCTCAACCCTTTTCACCCCTAACCCCCAGCCCATTCTACCACCAGGACTGTGTAAGAAAGCTGACAACTTAGTACATGCCAGGCTCCATGCCACAATTTGTAACTCACACTAAACAACAGACTTCATTGAGCCCAGCACAGAATAGGTTGCTCAATAATTATTTATTGAGTAAATGGATTAACCACAGTCTTCATTTTACAGGTCAGATGAAGAAACTCATGAACAAATAAGGACTTTGCTCAAAGCTACACAGGCAGAAATTGGCAGAGCTGGGCACTTGTCATTGCTGTTACTATTTACAGCACACATGAGAGCGAGTGTTTATGAAATGTCTAGCATGGGCTCAACACATAACCAGGGTTCAGGCTCTGCGTTCTTTGACTCAGCCTGGGCAGGACCCCTAGAACCCACCACCTGTGAGCCTGGGGCACGGACTAGGTGACCAAGAGAAAAACAACTTCAGGTTCAAAGTGTCCTTCCCCGCTTCTACCCCTGGAATAGCTGGAACACCAGCATGCCTTCCACCCAGTGGATGCCCAGACCTTCTCCATCTGGGCACACCTGGCTGGGGCTGTGGTGGGGGGCTGGAATATTTAGGACAGTCTTCTGGGAGGAGGAGGGATTTAAAGTAGACCTTCCTCTGGAATGGGATGAGTGAGACTAAAGAGTATTTGTGGCTGGTAGAACTCTAAAACAAAGATGGCTGGGGTGACCATATGATGGATTGTACAGAGACACCTTGTAAAACTGAGATGCCCATTGGTGCAAACTGGGAAAACAGAGCTCCTTCAGCAAGGGACTTCAGAGTCCCCTAGCCCCCTCGGAGGCACTCCGTCCTCTTGAATAAGGGGGAAAGGGTTAGAGTATCCTGTCTAGTCTGAGACCCAGAGGATACATTTAAGATAGGTCAATAAAGACCTATCATTAAATGGTAGAGACCCATTTAATGAATAGAACAGCACACAATGAGCACATTGGTAAGTAACATGGGCATGCTAAAGCTCTTGAAAATAAGTTGGTCCTACAGTAGGTTGAACATTCACGCTGCAGCTAGGCATGGTGGCACACACCTGCAATCCCAGTACTTGGGAGACTGAGACAGAAGGATTGCGGGTTCAAGGATAGCCTCAGCAACTTAGTGAGACCCTTTTTCAAAATAAAAAATAAAAAGGGCTGTGGGTTATAGCCCAAAGATAGAATGCCCCTGAGTTCAATCTCCATGTAGAGGAAGAAACATGTATGTACATTCATCATGCAACTCATTCTCAACCTTTCTTCTACAATCCAGTGGGATAGGATACTAGGGCCTCGTCATCCTGATACATGTGGACTAGCTAGGATTCTGATGTGACCTTGTTTGGCCACCTGCCTGCCCTGTGCCCTGTCACAGCTGCCATCCCCACCCACCTCTCCCCCTTCACCTGTCCCCAGCCAACCAGCCGGGGAGACCAAGGGGTCTTGGTGAGTGACCTCGGGCTGATGCTGCCCGCGTCCCAGGCCCTGTGCTGATCAGATCTGACTCCCTGCCAGGAACACTCAAGCTCACACACCTGCCTGCGGCTCTGCTCCCCCTCCTGCTCCCGTTAGGACGTACAGAGGTCAGGAGCTTCCCACGGTGGAGCAGACCCACCATGGCGTCCTTCCTGCCGCCATCTTAGACCACCACAGAATCCCAGTCTCTAGGCCATACCCGACCTGTCCTCCACTCCCCAGAAAGCAGGATGGGGTGGGGCTTGCTACCAGGCCCAGCCTGTGAAAGAACTATGGAAAAATGTTTGGGGGCCCTGGTCTTTGTAGGGTTTCCTTGACTCATCCTGGCCCAGTAGTTAGGGCCTTTCCAGGAGACCGCTGTGAGAATGGAGAATTTCTCCAAATGGTTGACCAACTATGGGAGGCTTCCCAAAGGAGGTGGCCAGAGCTGGGCCCTCTTTGGAGAGATGAGGAAGGGGGAGGAAGCTTATTAATAGGTAGTGACCCAGGAGTTCCGGGAGAGTTACAGAACCCTGGCACCCCTCATAGCCAGCAGTCTGGACACCATCTCTCCCCTGTGTTAGTTGGCTTTTTGTCACTGTGACCAAAATACCTGACAAGCGCAACCTAGGGGAGGAAAGATTTATTTTGGCTCATGGTCTCAGAGGTTTCAGTCGGGTCGGCTGGCTCTGTTGCTTTGGGCCTGAGGCGAGGCAGAATGTCATGGTGGAAGGTGTAACAGAGGGAAGCAGCTCAGCTCTTGGGAGCCAGGAAGCAGAGAGAAAAAGAGAGGATCCAGGGACAAGGTATGGCCCCTAAGGACACACCCCCAGTGACCAACTTCCTCCACATGTCCCACCTGCCTGCAGTTTCCACCATCTCCCAGGAGTCCACTCAGCGTCAGTGGATTAACCCACTGAGGAGATGACAAGCCTCGTCTAACCACTTCCCCCGAGTCCCAACGTTGCTGCACTGGGGACCAAGCCTTCAACACATGAGCTCTTGGGGGATATTCCAGATCCGAACCATAACACCCCCATACCCCTCTGGGGTCAGTGCTAAAAGAAGGCTCAGGGGGAGCGTGAAGGGTTAAATCAAGAAAATCCCCCAGTGAGAGTGGAGGAGTCCCAGGAGTGATGAGCCCAGCATCATGGGGTGGGGAGGTTTGGGGTTGATTTGTAATCCCAGGAACACCCTGGGAAGCACCACGAGGTCCTGGGATGTGGGTCAGGGACAGGAGGCAGGAGCCCAGCTTGGTAAACTCGCAGACAGCTCTAGGGCTGTTCCCAGGGGTGTTTGGCCTGGCATCACCATAATGAGTGGGACTCTGCCGTGCTCCGGGTGCCTGAGAATGGGCTGCCAGGCCCTGTCAAGATGGACTCCCTTCCAGGTCTGGTGTAGGCAAGAGGAGAGATGTTTTCAAGGTGGCCCCAGATATGGAGTCCAGCCTTGCTCTTTCAGCACGTGGGACTCCCTAGAGTTGCAACCTTCCTTAAGGAAGGTCTGTGCCTCGGGCTTCCTAATAGAAGAGCTCCTATTAGCTCTCCCGTGCTGGGCTGGAGGCTGGGACCCTACTCACCTCCGGTTCCCTGAGCATTTCTCTCCCTCTCATCCAGAGGTGGCACATTGGTAGTCTGCACACCTGTTTTCTCCCCACATTGTTCAAAAAAGACTTTACATCAGATTTCTTAGGAAAATCAGTAGCTGTGATGTGACAGCGCTGGGCTGGCATTCCCAAATAGAACCAATCGGTAGGAGCTGAGCAGCCTGGAGCCTGTGGTTGGGGTGGAGACCTTACCTGGTGACTCACTCATTGATTGGCACCTGTGACCATATGAGTCTGACTCCTTTGCCCCTCCCCGCCCTCTACACACACACAAACTCCTCAAGAGCAGGAACAGTTGGTGTGCTTCCAGAAGCTGTATTACACAGGTCAAGTGAACCTCCACTCCAGTCCTCTATAGCCCTCCTTTGCCCTCGGGGTTTAAACTCCTCTTTAGATCTGGGAGGGTCATGACTCCTGACTTCTGGAAAAAGAGAGGGTGTCATGGGTCTGGAGGGAGTGAAGGCATGAGTGGCATGACCCTCCAGCTCTTTGAGGCTGCTGCCTCTGCTGGGATTTTAGAAGCACTCATCCAGGTTTGTTTTTTGTTGTTTGGTTGAGTTCTTATTTTTATTTTATTTTATTTTTTGCTTGTTTTTTTAATTCAGAGTATCATCTCATGGCTGAAGAATGATTTCACACTTTTGGAGGGGGAGGTTACTGGGGATTGAACCCAAGGACATTCAACCTCTGAGCTACACCCCAGTTCTTTTATTTATTTATTTATTTATTTATTTATTTATTTATTTATTTATTTATTTAGAAACAGAACCAGGCATGGTGGCACACACCTGTAATCCAGTACTTGGAAGGCTGAGACAGCCTCAGCAAATTAGGGAGACTCTCAGAAACCTAGTGAGATCTTGTTTCCAAATAAAAAATAAAATAGGGCTGGAGGTGTAGCTCAGAGGTAGAATGCCCCATGGGTTCAATCCACAGTCCAAAAAAAAAAAAAAAAAAAAAAAAATCCTCCCATCTCAGCCTCCCAAGTACTGGGATTATAGGTGTGTGCCACCAAGCCCAGTAATTTTCACAATTTTTTTTTTATACTGGGGATTGAACCCAGAGGCATTCCACCTTCGAGCTACACCCCTAGCCCAATTTTATTTCTTATTTGAAAACAGAGTCTCGCCAGGTTGCTGAGAGTCTCACTACTTGCTAAGGGCTGTCATTGAATCTTCGATCCTCCTGTCTCAGCCTCCCAAGTACAGAGATTACAAGTGTGTGCCACCATGCCTGGCTAATTTTCACACTTTTTAATAAAGGAATCTTCAAATCAAATAGCTCTTATTGCTACCACATCAATTTGTCAAAGACTCAGCTGCAGAGATAACTCATTCACCAAGTAATTGCCTTTCCTCAAGTACTAGATGGCACATTGTGAGGTGTTAACTAAATGAATTTTTGCTTAATCAAGTGCCCTTGCCCCACATGGCCTATGCATTCTGAAGGCCTGACGGCTCCAGACAAGAAAAGTCTAGCTGATACATCCGCAGGTCCCTCAGCTTTCCTGCTGCTGGGGGACCTGGGAGGCTGTTCCTGGAGCCCCCAAGACAGCCCTCTGACAAGTCTGCATCCTTTGCACTGCATCAGAACTTCCTGTACTGGGGGGCAGAGAGTGCTGAGGATATCTGACAGGGACACCATTCACCTGGGTCCAATGGGCCCTCAGCACAGCTCCCCAAAGGATACCACGGGAATGACTTTACCTGGAGTTGGTCAATATGGTGGCTCTGACATCTGCACAGGATGCATGGCCCTGACCTTGAGCAGAAACTGCTAGGACCTCCTGGTCCTGGGTTCAGATCCTCATTCCTCATCCTTCTGAGATCCAGCTTCCTCTGGAACCCTCATCCCACCAGAGGAACCTCCCAGAGAGGTTCCTACAAGGAATAAAGCAGGCGGCAGGGTATGCCTACCGAAAGGGTTCCTGCTCCAGCCCCAGCCTAGCCTCAGAGGACTATAATTTCCACCCACCACTTCTAGCCCCAGCAGAGAACCCATCCCAAAACTCCAGATGCAGAAAACAGGTTCGTGGCTGAGTGTGGTGGCACACACCTCTAATCCCAGTACTTGGGAGGTTGAGACAGCAGGATTGCAGATTTGAGGACAGCCTCAGCAAGTAGTGAGATGCTCATCAACCTAGTGAGACCCTATTTCAAAATAAAAGTAAAATAGGGCTGGGGGTGTAGCTCTGAGGTACAATGCCCCTGGGTTCAATCCCCAGTACTGGAGAGAGAGAGAGAGAGAGAGAGAGAGAGAAGGTTCATGGCAGCCCAGATAAGGCAAAGTGTCCCAGGGTCTTGAAGCTCATGACCTCCAAGCCCCACATCACACCCAGATTCAGAAGCTGCCTGTAGCTTGGACCAAATGGTGAGAAAGCTAGCCTGCAATTAACATATTGTCTCTGGCTCCAAAGCCAGAGACAGCTGAATCTGAACTGGGGCTCCATCACCTACTCTTGGAGCTTTGCTTTCTTTTTTCTTTTTCCTTTTTTGGTACTGAGGATTGAACCCAGGAGCATTCTACCTCTGAGATATACACCCCAGCACTTTTCTTTTTTTTAATGGTCTCTTAGCCAGACATGGTGGCACATGCTCGTAATCCCAGTACTTGGGAGGCTGAGACAGGAGGATCACAGGTTCGTGGCCAGCCTCAGCTATTTATTGAGGCCCTCTGCAATTTAGTGAGACCTTGTTTCAAAATAAAGAATAAAAAATAGGGGTGGAGTGTAGCTCAAAGGTAGCATGCCTTGGGTTCAATCCCTGGTACCACAAAAAATTAAAATAAAACAGGGTCTTACTAAATTGCTGAGGTTGGCCTCAAACCTGTGACCCTCCTGTCCCAGCCACCCCCCCCCAATTACTGGAATTACAGTTGTGTGCTACCTCACCCATCTAGAGCTTCATTTTCTTAAAGAAGGTAAGACCTTCAAAGCCCTGCTGTGATAGCTCCTTGACACCTGTGCAAAGCCCCAGGCCTGGCTGGCAGAATGTAAATGCAAATTCGAGTTTCCTTCCCTCCACAGGGCTCTTCGCTTCCCTATTGCAATGACCCTGGGAAAAGTCCTGAGCTCTGGGCAAGGTCCCAGCAAAACATTCCTGCCCTGGCTCCCAGGGTTAGTTTGCCAGCCCCAGAGAGGGCTGGTGATAGCAGGAGCAAGGCAGGGAGGTGGAGCTGGGGCATGGCCTTCCTGGACAGCTGGGCTTTGCTGGCAGCGGACCCTCCAGGGCTGGCGATGCCCTGGGGACTTTAACCAGCTGTCCATTAGAAAAGGCCTGTCTCCTCCTTGAGACTACACTGATGCTGAGTAGAACCCATTCTTGTCCTTAGAGGCTTTAGGGACAGGACAGAAGCCTGCTAGACTGGAAATGAAATAGGAATTCTCCATGGGGGTAGTGAGGCATGGCCGGAGTGACCCCTAGAGCCGAAAGGGATAACAGGAGAGATGGGACGAAGAGGACCATGCAGGGTGCCAGCACCTGGGGGAGTCTTCTCATGTCTGAACACCTTTGTCAACCCCAGTGCTGGGAGGACCTGTACCCACCTGCCATCAGACGATGGGTTGTTCTCCCAGAGCCTGGCCACAGGTCCCACTCTGCCTGCTGTCTCCATCCACAGCCGGCCTGTGCCTCGCCTGCAGACACCACAAAGAGACAGGCTCAGTTCGCCCTGCTTAGCAGACTTCCCCAGCCTCCTCTCACCAAGACCCCACTGGCCTGTGGTATGGGAGGGCCTGGGGCCTGAATTCTTCCTGGAGGCCCAGCAGGCCCGAAGGCAGAGGGCACCTCACTCCCCCACCTGCCTGGTTGTCAGGGAGGCCCAGGTTTGTAAAAAAAAAAAAAAAAAAA
>PVLC010000729.1:0-33507 GCA_004027655.1 Graphiurus murinus
AAAAAAAAAAAAAAAAAATAATAATAATAATAATAAAAAATAGGGCTGGGGGTATAGCTCGGAGGTAAAATGACCCTGAGTTCAATCCTCAGTACCATACATACACACACACACACACACACACACACACACACACACACACACAAATGAGAGCAATTATTTGCATTGAATGGGATCTAGTATGGCAAGGCATTTTTAAGCTCTCAAAGGCTAAGAAAATGTGAGATGGCAGTCAACCTTTGGTTTCCTTTCTCTTTTTGCCTCTAATAGGCTGAGCCCATGGTATAAAAAATATTCGATAAATCCCCATTGGGTGTGTGTGTGTGTGTGTGTGTGTGTGTGTGTGTGTTTTACTGGGGGATTGAACCCAGGGGCATTCTACCTTTAAGCTACACTCTCATCCCTGTTTTATTTTGAAACAAGGTCTCACTAATTTTCTAGGGCCTTACTAAGTTACTGAGGCTGGCCTCAAACCTTCGATCCTCCTGTCTCAGCCTCCCAAGTACTGGAATTATAGGATTGCACTACCATACCCAGTTCACTGGCTATTTATTGAGAAGGAATGTCCAGAAAATTCCAAAGGATAACTGGGAGACAAAAAGATTGATGGAGTAATAAAGGGTATTATTATAGCCTTCATTGATATTTGTTTATAATCTTTCCTTGAACATGTGCTATTTTTTGCCTGAAAGTACCAGAGGTTATTAACTACCCTTACATTATCTCTCTAAATACCTCCTTTGAACACTCAGTATCCATCCTCAAACATGCAAAATTTATTGCAAAAAGGTGTTCTTTTAAAGACCTTTTAAGGAATATAATTATCTATGGCTCAATCTCACTTCTAAAGTTGTCCCTTGGTATTTTCAGGAGGCTGCAAAATATATTTATTTTCCCAACATTCTTGGAAATCATCCAACAAATTTCGGCAGGGATGGAATGGAAGGGTACAGAGTGTGCAAGGGGCTCTTACTGTGAGTTGGCCAGTATCATTTACTATGGGCCATCCAGCAGGTGGGTAAATAACTCCTACTGGGAGGTTTTCCACTCAGCTTCCCAAAGTGGCTCCGTTTCAACATCCAGCAGTGATGCCGTTTTCTCAGAATTGGATTAGCTAAGCACTGGGCAAGGTAAAATCCCCCAGAATGCTCTAAAAGAAAGGTCTGCTTCTGCATCAGTAGCATTAGTATGAAAAAGGCTTTTGTTTATTAAAAGTGATAGGGTTCATCAGCTAATTGGAAAAAGCTGGTTCTTTGAAGTGCGGCTGTACATTTCATGCGATACATAACTCTGTATATGTAGCTTTGAGAGCTTACTAGATGTTAGACCCCATGGTGGATGCAGTGGGGCAAAAAAGAGGAGCAAGACCTAGCCTTGGCTTCGAGAGGGCACACATTTTTAGGAGACAGAGACCTATGTACCACCCCATTTTAGGCCAGATGGAGAAATGCAAGCAACGTGCTTCTGTGTTAGAAACAAAAACTGAAAGGAGCTTCTTGGTGGAGGAAGAATTCAGACTAGACATTCTTGCTTTTCTTTGTCACATAGACAATTCTGTAATGGCAAATTGGTTCAGCACTATAGTAAATCGCTCAGGGCCAATTTTGGTTGTGTAATTATTTATACAAGAATAAAATATAGCAGGCAGAAAAGACATAGGAGGGCAAGGCAGGGAGTAGGAATTGAATTGAGATCTTGAGGCTGCATAGTATGCCCAAGAAATTGGGAGGAGGCAGGTGAGGCTCTGACCAGGATGTGTATCTGGGAGTGGAAGTGGGCTGCGTGTTAGGGTGCCGGGAAGGATGAACGATAGATGAGGGCAAAGCTAGAGAGCTCTGAAGGCCCAGTTAAGGAGCAATAGCTTTACTTCTAAATCATTTTTACTAACTGAGAAATTCTAAGTTTACCAGGATTGCTCCCTTTCGGCTGTAACAGCCAGAAATGCCCTGGACTGCAATCAGACCAGACTTTGAATTTGAGCTGTATCATTCACCAATGAATAACTCTGGATCAAGCTGCACTTTTCTGGAACTTTGTTTTCTCATTGGTTAAAATGTGGTTTGTAAAGATTTAGGTTAGAAGAGATGGATGAGGGCACCAAGGACATTGTCTGTCCTTAGTAGGTGTTCAGTGAAGCTTAGCTGGGGAGATTTTGCACTTCTAAGGAGCTCCCAGATGCCATTGAAGCTCTTGATCCAGGGCCCCACCCACTTCCAGAGCCTCTACTCTATCTTTGCTTTCCCTGGGGCAGCCCCTGTCAGATGCTTCCCCTCTAACGGTTCCTCTTCTCTGCTAACAGAGTCCTCTGAACCCCTAGGAAAGACTGAAGTCCCGTTCATTTAGTAATGAGTCAGAGCTGGGTTATTATTATTTGATAACTTTATCAGAGCACTGTTATTATACATCACACTGAGCTTCGAAGTGATACAAACACACATGCACACAGCACTTGGTGTATTTCCCTCCGCATCCCACCCCACGCCCCCTCCCTCCCTTCCTGTACGTGTTAGACAGATTGGCAGTGATACCCTCATGTGTGGACATTGTCTTTTTTGAACTGTTCCCTTCTTCAAGCCTAATTCTTTTCTCTTCTCCACCTCTCTTTACTATCCTTCTGGTTTCTGTTCTCATTTGACAGAAGTCCTTTTTGTTTCCTATATTCATTTTAGCTTCCAATATGAGAGAAAATACACAACCCTTGACTTTCTGAGACTGGTTGATCTCACTTAAGAGCTGAGTAATTATGATCAAAACTTAAATTAGTTACCCTCACTAACAATACTTTCCTTAGTATATGACAAAGTGTTATTATTTATCTCAGTTAAATTGCCCTCAGTTAAATTGTTCACTCATTCGCTGGGCAAATTTTTATTGAATGCTCTATGTGCTATAGTGTTATCAACACCATCCCTCTCTATTTTTACAGTTATTCATTCCATTTGCAAAGCACTGTCACAACTGTGGGGCTAAGGACGAACGAGGTACTTTGAAGGCCAAAATCAGTGTATATAGATAAAATATACTTATCTCGTTCCTACAGGTATTTGTTAATATGAGTATGTCCACACATACATATATGTTTTTACTTGTCTCTTATTACTGTTATATGTTATATGTGTTATTGCTTGCATCTTAATACTATTAAGTATTACGGGGATCTTGACTTTCCATCTTACCATTTTCTTAGTGTTTCTATCAGTAGCAAGGTAAGGAATTAATTTGATGTGCTGTCTTCCTTTCCATTAAGAGAGAAGGAATTGATAAGTTCCAGTCTGCTCTGAGATTTACTTATACCACTTCTGTCTGTCACCTGGCTTTTGACTTTCACTTGTTTATTATTCAAGTAATCAGTCTCACCTGTATTTACTGAGCTGAATCCACCTAAATTTGGTGCTTTGGAGAAAGTAGAAATTAATAAGGTCAGAACTCTGACATAAGAAGCTTATTGTATAATAAAACAGATTAGACATGCATGGAAAACTGAAATATAAGCAATCAAATGATAAGTATAGTAGGGAAAGAGTGGATCAGGGGCCCATGGGGAGAGAGAGGTCTTCTGGCAGGAAAAATAAAGAAGGCTTCATTCTTTACCTGAAGAAATCTATGCTATGTACTGGTCTGCCCAGGATCCAGCATGATATGGTTATTTTCACTGAATTAGAAATGAGAGAGCGTGAGCAAGAGAGAAAGAAGAGAAGAGAGAAGAGGAGGAAGAGGAGAGGAGAGAAGAGAAGAGGAGGAAGAGGAGGAAGAGGAGAGGAGAGGAGAGGAGAGGAGAGGAGAGAAAGATTTATTGATTACAGGAGGACAGAATATGGAGCTCTCTTTGCTCTATGACTGAGAGGCTCATAAACCTACCCCGCTAAGACTGGGATGATGCTCATCAACTAAGTCAGATCCTGTTATACTGATGCTAAAGGACTGTTCCACACTGGGGTCTCTTTGGAATAGCTCTTGTGCCAAATAGCTCATCTGCAGGGCTTGGCAACCTTTGGGGTAGAGGTATGGGTGAAAAGGTTCGCACATTTGCTGGGAAGGGGGGTTGACCTGCGTACTTTCTCAGGAATGGAGAAAAGCTGAATTAACTAGCACTTGGAAAACATCCATAGATTCTTGGCTCAGGAAGTGTTTGGGGTGCATTTATATAATGCTGTTTCTTTTCCTATAGCACAAAGAAATGACAGGAGGAGGAGGGGGTGATCAGACGGCAAAACAGTGCCCAATACTTCAACTCAGCCCCTTTGCGTTATCCAAATGTGCAACGTGCTCCTTACCCCCAAGTTATGAGCAGCTGAATTGAATTAAAAAAAAAAAAAAAAAGTCCCTCGTTGGTGGGACCTGGCCTGCCAAATTCTCAGCTGGCGTGAGTTTTTATAGCTCCGTTATAAACCCCTGAAAAGTGAGGCATATAATGGAAACATTGACATAACCTGAACTCCCAGGAGTGGCTTGTGCCACTCTAATTATCCTCCGTCTCCTTGGCCCATTTCTCTCCCTCCACTGGCAGAACCGGCTGCAGCGACTCTGCCCCAGTGTCCTGGGCACTGGAGGTTTGATGCTGGGGCCTGCAGGGGAATAATGAGATAGTGTCTGCTGGTGGGAAGCCCCCTGTTCCATACATACGAGCCCCTCCCTCTCGCCTTCCTTCCCTTGTTCTCCGCCTGCACCATCTCTCCCAGCCCCCTCCGCCCCCGAAAAAAAGGCAGAACAGTTCAGTTGGTTGTAAAAATTAATGAGTTCAGATACAGACTTGCCTTATTCCGGTCCAGCTGCGTAACCAGGGCGATTCCGACCAGCATTCTAGACGCTGACATCAGCTCCACACCCGGCACAATGCTGCTCTGTTTGATCTCAGAAACAGATCAGGCTCCTGGGCTTTATACATCCTGCTTCCTCCCTACGTAAACTCATTTTATTACCCACCAGGAGAGCGCATCGTGACTGCTCTCTCCCTGGGCAGCCAATACCAGAGGATCAGGCCCCACAGCTGACTCTTCTTTTACCAGCTGGACACTTTGATCCAGCTTTCCTGGTCCTCTTGGAGGGTTTTTTCCCTCCACCCCCAGGCGTTGACAACTGGTGGAGGAGGATGTTGATAATGATTTCACCACTTTCCATTTGCACAGCACTTCTGGATTCTCAATGCGCTTCTGTGTTCTTGTCTGATTTGTGGCCCAGGACCACCCCAGGAGGTGGAGGTGGTACACCCATTTTATAGATGGAGAGAGGCTGGTAGCACCGGTGAGCAGCAAAGCCAGGACGGGATCTCAGGGCCTTGACTCCTGGCCCAGGGCTCCTTGTGCACCCAGGGTGTTGACCTCTTGGTGCTGGCACCAGGCGGTGTGGATTGAGTTTCTGTTGGTGACCTGAGCTGAAAGAAGGCTGGTGTGGGCTGAGCAGGGGAGGTGGGAGGAGGAGTATCACCACCAGAGCTGTCATGACAAGTCCCCCACACTAGGCAGCTGGAGCAACAGCAGTGTGTCACACGCCCTCGCAATTCTGGACATCTGAAATGAAGGTGTTGGCAGGGCCCTGCCTCTGAGTCTGCGTGGACTCCCTTGCTCTTCCTCGCTTCCTGGCCCCAGCATACGTGGCCCACAGCTGCAGAGTTCCACGCTCTGCCCGTGCCCTCGCCTGGCCTTCTCCCTGTGTGCTGTGTCTTCTCATAAGGACACATATTGCGTAGGATCCACCCTAAAGTCAAGTGAAGTCCCACTAGATCAGCAGTGGTCCTTAAAAGAACTCATTAAACTCTATCACATTAACTTATATATTCCAAAGATCCCCTTTCCAAAAGAATCACATTCATAGGTCTTGGGGATGGGACACCAACATATCTTATTTGGGAGACACAGCTAAACCCATGACAGGTCTTGTTTCTTTCCTGATTGTCTAACTGCTTGTCTCTACTCAGAAGCCAGGGAATTGGATCCATTCCCAAATAGCTACTGCCAGGGCCGTTAAGGATCCCTTATACTGATTCACATTTTTACTAAAGTGTTTTCACACATCTCCTCACTCAATCTATACAACCACCCTGGACATGGCAAGGTCATGATTCCCATTTTTACAGGCTAAGAAGTGGAAATGAGCAGGGTGTGGCAGCACATGCCGGTGATGTCAGTCCTTGGGAGGCTAAGACAGGAGGATCGAAGGTTCAAAGTTAGCCTCAACAACTTAGCAAGGCCCTTAGCAACTTAGTGAGACTCTGTTTCCAAATTTAAAAAAAAAATAGAGCTGGGTGTGTAGCTCAGAGGTAAAATGCCCCTGGGTTCAGTCCCTAATACTCCCCAGTACTCCCCCTGTACCCCCTACACCCCCCACACAAGAAGTAGAAATGAGGAGTGAGGAGGTGACTTGCTCAAGGTGGCCAGCACTGAGCATGTCGCACAGATTCCCCCCTACCAGCCAGGCCCCTTTTCATTTGACCACAGGAATGAGTCTCCAAGAGGTGAGTAGACCAGCCACAGACCCCAGGTGGGAAGTTTCCATTGTCCATATTCCTTCTAGAACATCTTATCTTCAGTGGATTTTGAGTGTAACTCAGCCCCCACCTTGGCCTTGGTGTAGGCGCTGGGAACCAAGACTTCACAAAGCCACTTCTCTGCAGCCTCCCAGGGCTTAGTACTAGGGCCCCAGACCCCGCAGTCCTCCCTCTGTCCTGTGCTCTACCCCTGGCTCCTGCTCAGCCATTCTCAGATAGCCTACTCCCTTGAAAGGTGTTTAAACTCAGTCTGCCTGCAATCCTAGTTTTTGGGAGGCTCATATAGGAGGACCATAGATTGGCAGCCTCAGCAACTTAGTGAAGTCCCTGTTTCAAAATAAAAAATAAGTGGAGATATAGCTTAGAGGTAGAATACCCCTGTGTTCAATCCCCAGTACCACATACACAAAGAAATAAGTAACTAAATAAAATTGCGTAACCTTGTGTTGATCATCCTCTGCCATCATTTCTAAGGGGCTCTCTGTGTCTCTTTCCTTTGGGGAGTGCATAAACTCAGCGTTTTAGCTTTGGAAATAGATTCCTTGTGCAGTCCCATGATTCTTTAGCAGCTTAACGTGTACCGTTTTGTGAGCTTCTCTGTGCCAGTCCTAACTGTGGCAAGGAACAGGACGTCAGGAGCACTGATTGATGCGTATTTGATTTGAGGGGCTCCTTGGTGTTCCTGAGAATGCACAGATTATAAATAAACTGTCTTATTGTCTCCAGAAGCTGCTAAAACATTCTAGAATTGACCATGGCTCGACAGTGAGGCTACATATTTTAGATTACTCCTTGTATCCAGAAATAGCTGCCATCCGCAGCCTTCTGTGAGCCACTGTAACGGAAATGGGAACAGAATGGTTCTGAAATGGGAACAACATGGTTCCCCAATCACTAAAGCCCCTCCCTGCCCGAAACGGGAGACGCCGTGCTGTTTGCTGCCAGGACTCTGATTTACAAGATGCTACATGAATTTTGTATTTAATAGACATGACTGACTGCGCTCAATGCTCAAGATTTGCTGTTTGGTTTTTTTTTTTTTTTTAAACATGAATAGATGGATAACCTTCATGTTATCCATCTATTTATATTTATTGTTTAGATATCCAGGCAGTCCTCACTTTGCCCAGTACCATGTTAATGGAAATGTGCACATTGGAACCATGTCCTCATCCTACAGTGACAGCAGGATGAGAACATAGGTCTGCTATGGGCAAGTTTCAGTGAACACTGTCATCCAAAGCCAGGACTACCTGTAGTTGGTTTAAAATAAAAATTGTATGAAGATTGTGATGACAACAGTTTTTGTTTCTTAAAGAAATAGTGAGTGCCCATTGGCAGAAGGCTCCAGGATTGTCTGGTACTAAGATGCAACTGATATTTGAGCAAGAGGATAGGTGGGGTCCGATTACATAGGGAAATGACTGAATACAGCAAGATTGCTGAACAGGATAGGAGATGATATGCAGTGGAAGCTCAGGGGACATGTAGTCACTGTTTTCTGGGGACAGAAGAATCAGAGAAGGCTTATAGAAGAGTTAACATTTGAATTTTTAGAAATACAGAAGAGGAGATGGGAGGCAGGCATTTCAGGCTGAGCCAAGGACATGAACTTATACATGAGAATTTTTTTTTTTTTTTTGTACTTGGGATTGAACCCAAGGGCATTCTACCTCCAACATACACCTCCAGCTCTTTTTATTATTTATTTTGAAACAAGATCTGATGAGGTTGCTGAGGGTCTTACTAAATTATTGCAGCTGGCCTCAAACCAAGAGATCTTCCTGTTTCAGCCTTCGAAGTGCTGGGATTATAGGACTGCACCAGGACCCCTGAGCTGGGAAGTTCTTATTGACCATGGATGATACTGACCAAGGCAGAGTCTATTCCTAAAGTGCACCCCTGAAGATGGTTAGGATTAGTCATTTACATGTTAGGGATCCTAGGTGCTGTCACCTCGGTGGCCCAGTCTGATGCCCGCAATAACCTATGAAGGATAAAACCTGGATTCATGTCCCCATTTAACAGATGAAGTGGAGACTCAGAGGGCAAAGACTTGTGCAAGTCCACCCTGCACAGCCAGCAACTGACTAATCAAGGAGAAGAATACAGTGTGCCTGCCATCCAACCAGCTTTTATTTTTTTTCTACAGGGCCACACTGAGAACTTGGCACTTTGACACTTGCATATGATCTGCCATAAACTGTCCAGAGTCACACAATTTTGTTTACAAAAAAAATACTAATTATTGCAGCTAATCTCGCCTTAAGGAAAGGAGGGAAAAGTAAGAAAAATCAACATAGGTACATGGAATGGCTTTGAGTTTTATCTTCTTTATATTTTCTCTATACTTAGCTTTTTAATTTTTACTTATTATTACCTACTTTATGTCTTGATTTCATTATACTGAGCTTTTGTAGAACAAAAAGATATGTACTTAATTTTATCTGAAAAT
Organism: Graphiurus murinus; assembly: GCA_004027655.1. Lineage (NCBI taxonomy): Eukaryota > Metazoa > Chordata > Mammalia > Rodentia > Gliridae > Graphiurus > Graphiurus murinus. Next base: position 8,940 of record PVLC010000729.1, read on the forward strand.
TAATGTTGATTAGATTTTAGAAATTTGTTCCTCACAGGTTATTTTCAATTGAGAAAGACAGAGAGAAAGAAGGAAAAAAAGAAAAGAAAGGGAAGGAAAGGAAAAGAAAGAAAAGAACCATCCTGCTAAAGGGAGTTTCACCATGTTGTCAAGCTCTCTAGCATTTTGGGTGGATTTTCCTTTTTTTTTTTTAGCAGTACTTATAACAGACCTACTGTCCCAGCCTCTCCAGGCACACAAACAGAAGGGCCCCTTAAAGAATATTGCCTCCACATCAGAACTCTTTCCCCCCTTCAAGTTTACCAGGAGCCTCACAGAGGAGTCTCTCCATCAATCATTTTCTGACAGATCCGCACAGGTTTAATCCCAATCAGAGTACTCAAGAACCAGCGAGATGGGGCTGTCGGGAGGCCCACCCTGGCTCCTCTGAAGCCTTTGACCAAGTAAACACAGTCTGAGAGGGCTGGGGAGCTTGAAAGCAAAACTGTAAATGATCCCATCTGTGATTCTTGGCTGATTATTCCTCTGGGGTGGACCAAAGAGGGGGAAACCAGGAGAAAGGGTCTCTTTTTGCTTTAAACAAAATATCGCTATACTTCTCGCATCTTCCTTGTTTGGGGTATTTTCCAAGTGAAAGTTCATTAGGGAGATACGAAGGCACGCTCCACTAATATCCATCAAAGAGGAGTTCAGTTTCAAAGAGCAGAAGAAATACAATAGTGTTGAAGCAAACGACATGAAAAGGGTCTGGTGCCCCTAAGAAGCAGAAGAGAACCAACGATGGTGGGTTGGATTTTTTCTAAGCCAATTTTTATATGGGACAAAAATAAGTGAATCTCAAGAAAATTGATATCTCCTGGGCACTATCTTATTTTCCTGGGGGCAGCTTGAAATAAACATTCTAAAATGTTTGTGTTTCCTTTTCCATATTTTCTCCTGTTGGCACCAAACCTGAAGGACTCAGAATTTTCCAAACATGGCTCATCCCTCCTGTGAAGATGATTATCAACACGTATAGATCTGGAGGGTATACAGAAGCAGGATGAGGTAGAAATGGGAGCCCAGGGATTAGGCTGGCCAGTGAGTGGAATGTAAGTGGGATGTCTGTCAGGGTGTAGAAAGCAGCAAAGGTTCCTTAGAGGTCTGGGCTTGGGAACTGGGTGACTTTGTGTTGTCAATGCCCCTGAGCATTTACCAGGCCTTTTGCTTGGTGATTGGTCCCAACAGGGCCAGAACATTCCTTCCTAGGGCCATCCAAGGGTCTCAGGGAGGTCCCAGGATGACATGTCCTTTTGCAAGGTGTATTCATTCAGGCTAGGGAAAGGGCCATTTTCTCCTACACAGAACTTGTCACCAGGAACCCTTGTTGGCCTCTCACCCACACAAGAATGCTCCTTTGGGGAGCTGTCCCTCACCATTTCAGAAGGGTCTACCTCCCTTGGCTGCCCCCAGGAAGGAGTGGAGGCTTTCCAATCCTTGTGCACTGTGAACCTCCCCAAAATACTTCTTTCAAAATAAGGTCTTGAGTGAACATGGGTGAGGAGTGCTGACTCCTCAGGGGAGAATCCACCACGAGCATTCAAGCCTTCCCTGGGAACTCTTGAACCTGCAGTCCAGTGGTGAGATGAGGAACGCAGAGAGGCCCATCGGTCTAGAGCAGTCTGTCTTCCCCTGCTCACAAGGCCCCTCTGGGCCCATCCCTCTGCCTGGAGTCCCCAGGCTCATAAGTTCCTTTCCTGGGAGGTCCACCCAGCCCCACTGGGCTCATGAGTAGCAGGAACATGGGACAAGTAGGTTACATAACGTAACCTATAGCATAGTGATTATCATCACAGACTTTGGAATCAAAGACCTCAGCATTAGTGCCTAAGTTTTCTGATCTGTAAAATGTGGATGATATCACCCACCTCAGAAAGTGTTGGTGAAAAACAAATGTGGTCGTATAAGTAAGTGGTTCCTTCTCATGATGCCTGGGGCATAGGAGATGCTAACTAAATGGTCGGTTTATTATTTCTTGAGGACATTTCAGAATAGTGTATGAATAGGGTCGTTAATATTTAGCAAGCACCCACTCAGTGCAACACATCCTATGATGGCTTATATGACTGCAGGGAGAAGACACCTTTCACTTACCAGGTGTTGTGCCAGCAAATTCACCTATGGTTAGGCTGGCACCAGGAGCAGAGCATGGAAGAAATTAACCCCATGCATTAGCTTTTTGTCACTGTGACCAAAATACCTGATTAGAACAACTTAAAGGCAGAGATTTATTCTGGCTCATGGTTTCAGAAGTTTGGTCCACAGTCGGCCAGCTCCAAGGCAGAAACACAGCACGGCCCATGATGGGGGAGAGCTGCTCAACTCACGGCAGCTAGAAACAGAAAGAGTGAGAAGAAGAGGCCAGAGACAGATATGGTTCTCAAGGCAACACCCTCAATGTCCCATGTCCTGCAGCCATGGCCCACCTCTGAACCTTGCTGTGTTGCCAGCACATGAGATTTTCTGGGGGAATTTCATATCCAAACCATAGCACACAACTACTTCCTTTTTCTCAGCTTGAATGCAAAAAGGCTGCAATGTGCTTTTCTCTAGGGACCTTGTTGTTTGTCTCCAACTGATGTGGATAATATCACTTGCATTAGCAGCTGAGAGTATGGCTCCAAGTCTCTGAAGAGGAAAGACTTTTACGTGCTGTTGTGGCCAGGCCTTGGCTCTTACTAGATATGGATCCAAGTGTGGTCCTCAGCAGCCAGATCCTTCCCATCCTTCTACCCCAACACTAACATTCTTCACAACCCTTATCCTTCAGAATTTGGGACAAAGAAATTCCTGAATTAGCCTGTTGAGCAACTCAGGTAAAGTGAGAATTAGTAGAAAAGTAAGTGGGTCAAACAGAGAGAAAGCCAATCATCGATGGATTTACTCAACAGCCATTCGCTAAGTGTGTGCTGCCAGCGAGCTATTGTGCTGGGTGCTGAGGGTGCAAAGATGAACTGAACTCAGCCTCTGGCTTAAAAAATACAGGGGCTGCTAGCCGGGTGTGGTGGTGCATGCTTGTAATCCCAGCATTTGGGAGGCTGAGACAGGAGGATCCGGGTTCGTGGCCAGCCTCAGCTACCTAGTGAGGCACTCTGCAACTTGGTGAGACTCGGTTTCAAAATAAAGAATAAAAAATAGGGCTGGGGGTATAGCTCGGAGGTAGAATGCCCCTGAGTTCAATCCCCAGTACCGCAAAAAAAAAAAAAAAAAAAAAAAAATACAGGGGCTGCTTCTTATTCTGCATGCTGGCTAAAATATGAAAACATTCATCAGGTTGTGTACTTAAGATTTGGGCAGGGTTTTTTTTTTCTTTTTTTGCAGTACTGGGGATTGAATTCAGGGGCATTCTACCTCCAAGCTATACCTCCAGCCCTATTTTTTATTCTTTATTTTGAAACAGGGCTCACTAAATTGTGGAGTGCCTCACTAAATAGCTGAGGCTGGCCAAGAACCTGGATCCTCCCGTCTCAGCCTTCCAAATGGTGGGATTACCAGCAAGCACTACCACGCCCAGCTTGGGCAGTTTTTGATACATGCTATTCACTAAAAAGTTTGGTTGTTTTGTTTGTTATAGCAGACTCGGACCCCAGAACTAATGATTCTAAGTGCTAGACACAACTATGCTCCAGGCACTGAGAGAATGCGAAGGCAGGGCGGATATATTGTTCTTTAGGGAAGTCTTCCCAGAGAGGCAGGTTGGGTTCCTGGCTGAGGTTGCCCCTGAGTAGAGTGAGGGAGGAAAAGCCATGTTGAGCAAACAGGAAACTATAAAGAGCCTGTGTTGTGGGGAGAATTAACTGTGAGGCAGGAAATGCTGAGCATAGAGGCAGGAAGAGGCATGGACTTTCTGTCGACGGGGGTGGGCTTCACATTGTGGGTAGTGGGACCCTGGGCTGGCTTCAGCTACAGTAAGGAAGTATCTGGTCTATACTTTAGGCAGCAGTGCAGAGGTTGGTTCAAGAGCAAGGGCAGGGTTGAGGCTCCTGCCATTTTCCAGATGAGAGATGGGAGAGAGTTTGAACTAAGTTGTGAAGTATTTTTGTTGTTGTTTTGGTTATACTGGGGATTGAACCCAGGAGCAGCATACCTCTGAGCTACATCCCCAATCCTTCTCTTGTTTTTCTCTCTTTGTTTTCTTCTTCTTCTCCTCCTCATCCTTCTCCTCCTCCTCCTCCTCCTCCTCCTCCTCCTCCTCCTCCTCCTCCTCCTCCTCCTCCTCATTCTTCTTCTTTTCCATACTAGAGATTGAACCCAGGGGCATTCTAACTCCAAGTTACACTCCCAGCCCTATTTTTAATTCTTTATTTTTAAAACAAGATCTCACTAAATTGCGAAGGGCCTCACTAAGTAGCATAGGCTGGCTGCGAACCTGCAATCCTCCTTTCTCAGCCTCCCAAGTACTGGGATTACAAGTGTGCACCACCACACCCAGAGTCTCACTAAGTTGCAGAGGGTTTCACTAAATTGCTGAATTTGGCTATGAAGCTGCAATCCTCCTGTCTCAGCTTCTCAAGTACTGGGATTGCAGGCATGTGCCACCACACTGGGTTAAGATGTGAGTTTTTATGGACACGGACACACACACACACACACACACACACACACACACACACACATGCTGAATTATGCAAAAGCTGCAATAGAAGATTTTCATGCATTAGTCCACAGAGAAGCCTATTTAAGTTTGCCAGGCACAAAGAGAAACTTTTCTTTCTCTCTTTAAAAACAAATCTTTTTTAATATCAAATTTCAAGCGTGAGTTCAAGCCTCCTATGTCAGACATAAGCAGCACATACCTCCTATCTTTTGTATTTTAGGTTTTGGAGAAATACTTAAGGAAGAAATTTGTCCTTATTCTTTTGGGAGCTTATTTGCAGCCTTTCTCCTCTTTGAAGTATTTTCTGTTATCAGTTCCCAGCGAGACTCTAGTCTGAGGAGTGAACACCCCAGATTAGCTCATCTTTTCCACCTTTAGCTATGTTTTTCCCCATAGGTTCCAGGGGAAAGCTCCAAAGCAGCAAATTTGATGAATAAATGTTATTTCTTCTCCATGACCTTAAATGGCCCAATACATTTTCTCATGTCCTGTTCCTCTAAAACAGAGAGTTGGGTCATCCATTCCCAAACCTTTGCCCTGGTCTGTTGTAGTGAGTGCTGGGAGAGGCCATATAGATGCTCCTGATTCTGGATGAGGAGGGAAGCTTGGAAGCACAAACAGGGGTCTTATCAGTTATGGGGGACTTGGGGGATGGGGTACCTGAGGGCTCAGGTGGTGACAAGGACAGGTGGTGTCTTATCCTAATTCTTATGTTTCAAAGCACATTGATTTCATGGTCCCCAAAGGGAAGGAGTACATAAAGAGCCATTGTCTAGGCCAGGTTATTTCCTGCTAGAAGTTAGAATTCCACAAAATATTGGATAATTTGAGTTCTAGCTCTATATGAACCCCCTATGGGGATTTTGAAGACAAATTTCTCTCCTCCTCCTCCTCCCCTGGTACTGGGGATTGAAACCAGGGGCATTCTACCTTTGAACTACCCCCAGCCCTTTATATTTTTATTTTGAAATAGGGTCTCACTAAGTTGCTAAGGGTCTCATTAAGTTGCTGTCAGGTCTTGAACCTGTGATCCTCCTGTCTCAGCCTCCCAAGTACTGGGATTATAGGTATGTGCCACTATGCCTATCCCATTTCATCTCTATACAAATGAAGATAATAGAGCCTGGCTTTTGGCCTTTGCAACTTGTGGCTATTGGGGGAGGAAATATTTTCATTGCTGAAAAGTGCATTTTGAAAGTAATAGTCTGGTGTGAACATTTTTCCTGAGCATTAACCAAAACACCACTGAAATAGCTTTGGTTATAATAATGGGGCTTGGAGAAATGAAAAGTTTTCCATCACTAAGGCAAGAGTATATAATGCCTTGGTTGTTCATTCCAGTGAGAGCTGTGGCAAATGCTCACTGGCTTTCTCTGGCCTATCAGCACACTTCTCTCTCTCTTTGCAGGTTTTAGAAACTAATTTCCATACCAGCAAGGTAGAAATCCATTGAAAAGTGCTGAAAAGTGAGAGCTGAGGCTGGATTATATTAGAAGGGGCGCACTGGCCTCAGTGCCACCACCTGGATTTAGGTCTTAGGTCTGTCCTTTACTCTCTGCAAATACCTGGATAGGTCTCTTCTCCTTTCTGGGTCTCTGTTTCCCATACATATACATACTGGTTAGCCTATTATTAAGGTCCTTCTATGCTGTTCAAAACATTCAATCATATCTTCTGGGGGCTGAAGAACCCTGTGTGCCTCAGTTACTGGGTTACTGGTGCAGTGTCTCTTGTCTACTTCAGATAGTAATAAGGAGCAGCTGACATTGCTGGACAAAGTCCCTCCCGTGGCACTGTGAATTGGACATGTCACTGTGGTTGTGTGGGGGCTCAGCTTTCCCTGCATGCAAGAATGAGAGGGGTGCACACAGTTACTACATGTGGGGTACATGCAGTTGCCCTGTTTTTCATCAGTCCCAACTCTGAGGAAGCAGCAGGGTAAAGGATTTGAGAGGGACGTGGTCACTGTACAAGGTGAGCCAGGGTGGTGGGAAGAGGGGTCACTTGTAAAGTGTCAGGCCACCGGCCGAGACCTGCTGGGGGGCGAGCATTACTCACAGGGCGGGTCCAATTCCCTTTTAGACCCAAAATAAACTCCCCAGGCCCTGGTGTAGTTGGTTAATGGCAATCCCTAAACCACAGGCTCCAGAGATAGGAGCCAGCGTTCCAGGAGAAGCCACCCACGGCAGAGGGGAGGGCAGAGAATGCCTGGCCCAGGGTCCTGTGTGTTTGGGGCGGAATGCTTCAGATGGAGGGAGATTGCACCCTTTATTCCAGGGTTTGATGCTGAAACCTCAAAGCAAAATCCAATCCATGGTCTTAGCTGCCCACATGGGCAGGAGTTGAGCTTCCCTCCTCAAAGTTAGCATCAAGACAACCAGGGAGTCACAGGATCACTTGGAAGTTATTCATTCTGGGTTTTTCAAGCTCAGAGAGACAGGCGCACCACTTAGGAGGCTCGGTTTGGAAAGCTTTACAAACCCCTGGTCAGATTGCTATCTTTCCGCTAAAACACAGGGTTAGCTGCATTTTCCTTCAAACTTCACTTAAAACAATTATTTTGGCACATCAGCTGTAACATTTCCTTTGGAGAGTTCTTCCACGTTAGAACACCAAAAAAGTTCGCCATATCCTGTGAATGGCTGGATTGAGAAAGAAAGTCCCAAACCACTCCAGATGTTTGAATATTTGAGTCACTCTCAAGCATGAGCAGCACTGACAAAGGCAAGGCACATTACCCCTTCAACCTCCTGCCCTGAGGTAAGACCATACTTGTATCTTCAGATCCTATAATCCTGAACACGTACACACACACACACACACACACACACACACGTGTGCATGCACACACACACATACACACTACACTTTGTCTGTGATACATAACCTTCTACTCACAACTCATTGCAATTAGGGGTTGAATTCCCCAGTTTGCAGAGCTGAACTTAGAGACCCAGCAAAAGGGACTCTTGAGAAGGAAAAAAGAATTCCATACTGGTGAGGTTAGGGCTGCAGTCCTTAGGGAGGTGGTTTGGAGGAGACTGGCTTTTTTAGAAAGGTCAGGTCCTGATGCTTTCCGTGGGGAGCACTCACTGTGGCTGGCCCCTGCACCTGCATAGCTGCGGGTTCCCCCTTCAGAGCATCCCATCTGCCCTCCTCCATCCATCCAGCCCAGGGCCCTGGAGGTGCTCCACTCTCCACCCATCCCTGAAAACCTGCCCTCCCTGAGCTACTTCAAAGCCCCTGGGAAAGCCAAGCTGCCAATTAAGCCTCTTTGAGGCAGGTTCTCATTCCTTCCCCACTAATTGAAATGTTACTCCTTTTACTAAACCCATAAACCACCCAAACACAACGGTCTTCCTCATTTGCATTGTAACAATGTCCCTAATGTGCTTCCAAGAGCTTTATGTAAAGGCGAACCTTTTCTCCATCCCGGGTATGAACCGGTCAAAAGCAATTCCGAAGCAAAGGCCTTCATTTCCATGCCTATACAGCTGCTCATTAGCTAAGGTGGAAGAAATTCCTTTTATTCTGGATTCATTTCCCAGGATGATAATGTCTTTTTTGTCTCAGGCCACTGTTCCCAAACTAGGCCTTAATTGCTGGTCGTAATTGAGTTAATACATATTTACCATGGTAAGGTTAAAGAAGGTCTCCTGTAGTTTTATTTGAGACATTTTATTTAACCTGCAATAAAATCATTAACAAGTTGTTCCGTGTTAGTTCCCTTTTCCTTTATCTTGTCTCTGCCCCTTGGGAAAGTGGGGTGAAGGTAGATGTGCACTGCAGGGACTGGGGAGGTTCTCCTGGGTTCAGAGGGGAGGGCCTCTCCTAGTGAAAGCAGATAGCCCCAGGCCATGCTCGCTTGTTCAGCCACACTCTCCCAGGCACCCAGCCAGGGCACAGGCGAGTGATGAAATCCCATCAAAGCCACAGGGTTGGGCCAGCCTCCTGAATCAGCTCCCACCAGTAGCTCCAGCCCAAAGTGGCCCACAGGCCGGGCATGCAGCCGAGATGTCAGGCAGTGTGACAGGTCTGGCCACTGGTGTCCGCCCAGAGAAAGGGGCTGAAAACGGGTCAAGAGGAGGAAACACCGGGCCAGGGCAATGCCAGGGAAAGCTAGGGGTTTTCCAGACTTCACCCTGGGAGGCCTGGAGCTTGCCTGTGGAAAGCCAGTGTTCTGGAAGCTTTTATCTCTTCTCATAAATCACAGGGAGAAATGTGGAGGCCCTCTTCACCATGGGGTCTAGGCTTCTCCATCACATTGTTTTGTCGTTGTTGTTTTATTTGGGTTTTTTTGGCACTGGGGATTGAACCCACAGGCATTCTACCTCCCAGTCACACCCCCAGCCCTTTTTATTATTGAAACAGGGCCTCACTAAGTTGCTGAGCCTGGGCCCGCAAACCTGCAATCCTCCTGTCCCAGAATCCCAAATACTGGGATTTTAGGCATGTACCACCACACTTGGCTTCTCCATCACATTGGAGTGAAACTGGCTTATTTAAAAAGAAATTGCCTTGAGTCAATCTTTTGGGGGCTGATTGCCTCTGAAGGGCTGTTCCCAGGAGCCAGGAGCTCCTTCCCCCCATCATGCCTTACCTGGACCTCTGGGTGCTTCTCCCCTGGTCTATACAGAAGCAGAGCCTACAGAGTGGACCAGACTATGGCAGAGTTCTGGCTATTGGAGTCTGGGGAGGAAGGGACCCTGGTCCAGAGGGAATGGAGATGACCTTCAGGGCAACATCTGAAGCCAAATGTTAAAAGTAGCAGAGCCTCAAGTCAGCTCAAAAATTTAAATCAGAGGTGGAGGACTGCTGTCCCACTCATCCTGTGTGCAATCACAAAATAAATGTTTGTGGAATTTAAAGCATCGTGCACTCTGAGGACTTACTCTTGCAGCAGGGAATCTACTAAATGTGGTCTGATATGCCCAACACCACGAACTAGGGAGGTCACCCTTGCCCAAATGCTCATCTTTGAGACCTTTCCCGTGCAGCACTGAAGCCCCAGCTCAGACTCCAGCCCCTCTGTGAAGCCTTTCCTCGGGCAGAGGAAACATGAAGCTAGCCTCACCCAGTTGTTATTCCTGGTCTCTTACCAAAGCCGCCTTTGCCTACCTCTAGGCAGACTGAGCCAAGCAGGCACCTGGCCAAGGGAGTCTGATTTTAGAAACTCGGCTTTAAGACCCAAAAGCCTCAAAACCAAAGGCAGCGCCTCTGAGACTGATTTCATAATAGTCCTGAAGACGAGCTCTGGAGCCGTGGATGAGTCGGCTAACGCGAAGCTGATTTCTGGTCAAACTGAGCATGTTGGAGAAAGATGGGTCTTTAGAAATCTGTTCCTGCCTCTTCTTCTTGCAGACAGAGAGACTGAGGCCCAGAGCCAGGAAAGGGCACAATTAGCATGGGGCCTCCTAACCTGAGCCAGGTCGGGTTAAATAAGGCAGTTATTTAATAATTTAATAATTGCCTTATTTAACCTGATGACTGACACAAGGCCAACGCCCCATGCTGTTGTCAAGCATTCCTTTGCAACTTCTGGTACCTACTTAGCACTCTCCATCTTTTTAAATTCAGCAGGACATGCCTGTCTTCAGTCCACTCTGCTTCCGTGTGGCCTCCTTCTCTCTGAGCATTTCACATCCAAGTTCTAGATACACTTCAGATGTGAGCGTGCTGGGAGTGCCAACCTTCCCAAGGTAGCTGCGTCTCACACCCATCTGGAAGGACAGGCCTACTGGGGGAACAGGACCTCATTCCTGGTCTCTAGAGAAGGGCCTGAGACAGGAAGCACAGCTCCCCTAAATGGCTCTCTGTTTCTGCCTGGCCTTGTCTTAGTGGGGTGAGAAGAGCCCCTGGGGGAGGAATTCCACCTGAGACTGTGAGCTTTGGAGATTTACCCAAGTTGCTTCAAGACACAGTGCAGTGCAGCTCTTCCATTTCCCAGCCTGAGTTCTCCTGGCATGATAGTCTGCTAATCAGAGCGAGTAGTTTCTCTTTTTCTAAGTCACAAAAGAAAGTGACTCCAGGGTGTACAGTTTGGCAGTGTATTTTGTAATTTAGAACTCAATCAACCACAGTTTCTCTTACTATCTTCCAAAGCCTGGGGTTATTTTTCAGTGTTAATTTCTCAGAGCCCAGAGGCACACTGGTCAAATCTTGGGTCTGACCTACTCTGTGGGTGGGTCTAGGTCTCCACATTGTGGACCCACACACACCTCCCTCCAGCATTGTTCCTGATTTCTGGAGCAGGTACAAACCCCACACTTTGTGCCCTTTTACCGTCTTCTCCGGAAGCTGCAGGGGAATCAGAGTCCTGGGTGCTTGACTCTAGAGAGATCTATAAGGACATAAAGTCTAATCCTTATTCTATTACAAGCCTGTGTCAGGGCCTGGGTGTCCAGACTCTTCAGCAGGAAGTTCTTTGTGGGAGAACCTGGAAGATGAGACCCAGATGCATGAATGTCTCCATAAAGGAAGAGGCACTAGCATTTTCTTTAAATCTGATAGCCAGGAGCAAGGAGGAGGAAGTCACCCCTGTGCACAGTTTGCCTTTGGAAACTGTTATACAACACCCTGTCTACACTTCATTCATGAATGGGTCCCCTTTTTGGAATGTCGATGTCTGTTTTCCCCTGCTCTTCTTTTTTAGCTTAGTGGGTGTGTAGTGGGGAAGCAGTGGTGGTAAGGGAGTGTGCATGCTGTGGGCCGGTGTGGTGACAGTCACTCAGACCCTAGAAGTGGAGAGGAGAAAGGGATTGAGGATAGGGTGGGAGGACTACCTGTGATCATCTCTAAGAATTATGGCATGCTTAGCGTAATGAAGGAAGCTTGCTTCATATATACAAACTTTGTAATTCACTAATGCTTTTGCCACTTGGTATCCTTTTTATTTTGTTTTCTTTTTTGTAGTACTGAGGATTGAACCCAGGAGCATTCTACCTCTGAGCTACACCCTCCAGCCCTATTTTTTTTTGAAACAAGGTCTCACTAGGTTGATGAGAGTCTCACTACTAGCTGAGGCTGTCCTCGAACCTGTAATTCTCCTCTCAGCCTCCCAAGTACTGGGATTATAGGCATTAGCTACCATACCTGGCTTGGTATCCTTTTTGACATAGGAAGAAAGAAAGAAAAAAAGAAGAAGGAAGGAAGGAAGGAAATGTTGGAACAGAATCCCCGTAAAGCACCCCAACATGGCACAAGGCCGGCTTCTCTTCCAGGCATCAGCTGGTGGTGTCTTCCTGTGCCCAGGAGCCAGACAGCCTATCACCTCTGGCTGGCTCCAAATTCTTCCCCTTTGTCCCACCCTATGAAGCCTCTACCTATAAAAATTGGTTGTTTTCCTTTGTTCTCAGAACAATAAACTTTCTCCCTCTCTATCACTCTGCTCCTCTTGGTCTCTGATGGGATTCCTGGGTTAACCCTTACAGGAAGGAAGGAAAGAAGGAAGGAAAGAAGAAAGGAAGGAAGGAAGGAAGGAAGGAAGGAAGGAAGGAAGGAAGGAAGGAAGGAAGGAAAACAAAGATCTGGAGGGGAAAAGTCAGCATACTGGGGTGTCAACCATATTCTAAGAAACATGCTTTTCATTTTCACAGCGATACAAGAAATACTTTCAGTCCCCCCAAATCTCATAAGACAAGATATCCCTCTTTCTTCTTCTTCTTCTCTCTCTCTTTACGGTGCTGGGAATTGAACCCAGGGCCTCACTCACGTTAGGCAAGTGGTGGGCACTGAACTGCACCACCAGCCTCAAGTCTTAATTGTCATGATGAAGAGATCTATGATCAGAGCAGTGACCTGTCTAAGATTTCATGGCTGGAAAGCAGCACAGATAGGATTTGAACTCAGATCTATCTGTGTCAAAAATTTCCCCCCAGGATAAAACTGCTTCCTTATGTACATAAAAATATTGGCAGAGAAGAACAATTATCCCCAATTGATAGCTTGAGAAAAATGAGTCTATGGGTCAGAGAGGCATATAGCCTTACAGTTTCTAGTCAGTCTGTGACTGAGATTTCAACCCGTGCTAAGTGCAATGTCAGAAGACCAGCCACGATGGACTTGGGTCCCACCAGGAAATAGTTCAGAATGAGCACCTTAAGGAAGGCTGAATTGGGTGTTGTTAAATTGAATGGAAACTGAGGAATCTGAGATGGTCATTAGTCTGGGTCCAGACTATTGTCTTGTCTGTCAGTTTTTTAAAATGACCTTTGCTGGAGACCATAGATCCATCATTTATCAGAATCTCTTGCAATCTTGAAGTAAGCCTGGAATCACTACATCTCCTGGACAAGGGCAGGACTACTGCCCCTTGGACCCTGGAGCTGCAGCCCATGGTGCATGGTTGCTGGTCAGATCTTCTCACAATGGTCCAGTAAAGATCCCGAGGTGCACAGAGCTCAGGAGCCTCTCCCCTCCCTCGGAGCTTCCTCCAAAATGAACAGGGGCTAAACACCCTCAGAAGACAGTTGGCCTCGTTTTGTGGCTGTGAATTCAATGGCTTGCAGCTCCATTTTACTTGTCCTGGCTCCGGCTTTAGTTTTAAAAACTAATTCTCTCTGCATTAATCTGAAAAGATCCTTCAAACAAAAGCTCAACATCTGAGTCTATTTACTGAGTGTGCAGCTGTGTCAATTGGCCAGGACAAAGCCAGGCTTCCTGGTCGCCCACAATGGGCTGCAGGTAGTCTTACAAACAGAGAGGCACAAGACAGGGCCTCTCACCAGCCAGCAAACCTCCTCCCCACAAGGAAGGGCTGGAGCCAGAGGTCAAGAGAAAGGAGGGCGCCGCCCCCACCTCCCACACAAGTGGGGACTGAAAGATATGATCTGTAAGCCCATCAATTAGGGCTATTAAAAAGGTAATTAGCCTCTTCCATGGAAACCAAGGACAGAGATGTGAAAAGGGGGAAATTCATTTCCATGTGGCTACATTTTAATGTGACCGGTACCCTTTGGTAAGGGAGTGAGGTGCTATTGTTGAGACTGTCATTTGGTCCTTCTTAACAGGAAGGTGGTATCCAGTTGGTTAAAGAGCTATCCTATAATAAAAATAGTAACTTTTTTTTAATTCTTAAAAGATATTTATTTTTGTGCCATCCACCTTTAGACACAAATCAAGTGGCCAGATTTGGGAGGCTAGGGAGGAATTGGGGGATCGGTTTCCTTCTCACTTCCTCTCCCAGATAGAATTGCAGGAGAAAATGAAATCTAAAAATGTCAATGGTGAACAATTTGTCTTGGAGTCCGATGAGTGTGAAATTCAGAATTAGTGTTTCTGTTGCCTCTTTTCAAACATGTGGAGGCATTTTGAAAATAGAGCCCAAGAGAGAACCAAAATGAATAGAGGAACGACCTTTTCATAATGAGATCTGAAGATCTCTATTGAAATGGCCCTAACGTGTAGGATGCGCTGTGTAATGCCTGCCCAGTTCACAGAGAATGTACTTACACATATTTGCACTGTCTCTGTGTGTGTGCGTGTGTATGACTGCAAGTAAAGGATAATTTTATTTTATTTTTCTTTTTTCTACCATCTCGGGTTATTCCCCCCCCCCCTTTTAGAGGGCAGGGGTACTGGGGATTGAATCCAGGACCTCCCGCTAGGCAAGCACTCTACCATGAGCTTATTATTTTTATTTTGAGGCTGGGTCTTGCTAAATTACCCAAGCTGGATGCGAACTTGCGATTCTCTTGCCTCAGTCTCCAAGTCACTGAGATTATAGGTAAGCACCACTGCACCTGGCCTCTCCCCATTTTTTTTTTATGGTAAGATGTGCGTACAGTGAAGTGTACAGATTGTAAATGGCCATTGGAAGAATCACGTTCCATTAATTCACACAACAATCAAGGTACACAATATTTCTGTCCTCTCAGAACTCTCTTGACTTCCATACCGGTGATTATTGTTTTGATTTTTATTTCTAGAGATTAGTTTTGCCTGTTCTTGAATTTCATATAAATTATATCATATAGTATTAATCCTTTGGTGCTTGGTACCTCACTCAAAATAGTATTTTTTTGAGATCCATCAGTGATTTTGATTGAGTGTATTAGGGGTTCATTCTTTTTTGTTTATAAGTAGTATTTAATCCTGTGACTACTCCACAATGTAGCCATTCTTGTGTTGATGGACATTTGAGTTGTTTCCAATCTTGGACTATTATGAATGAAGCACTACAAACTTTCTTGTATACGACTTTTTGTGGGCATATGTGTTTTATTTCTCTTGGGTAATTACCTAGAGGTAGAATTGCTGACTCATGGATTAGAGCTGATGAACAGTTTTCTAAAGTCTCTCTACCACCTTATCCCTCAGACAGCAATTTAATGAGAGTTTCAGTATTTCCACCAACAATTGCTGTTTTATTAGGTATGAAGAAGTAATCTCATTGTGGTTTTAATTTGCCTTTCTCTGATGACTAATGATGTTGAACGTTTTTTCATGTGCTTATTATTTGCATATCTTCTTTTATGAATTTTCTGCTTAAGTGCTTTTGTCCACTTTTTATTGGTTTTCTTATTAATTTGTGGGTATTCTCTATATATTCTGGATTAAAGTCTCCTCTAATATGTAGGTATTGCAAGTATTTACTCTTCATCCGTGGTTTTTCTTTTCATTTTCTTAGTGGTGTCTTTTTGATGAGTAAGTTTATAAACTTTGATGAAATTAAAATTTTCAAATTGTTATTTTTATGGTAGTGCTTTTGTATCTGCCCCATCTAAGAAATCTTACCCAACTCGAGATTGTGAAGATATTTTTCGATGCTTTCTTCTAGCATCTCTGTAAGTTTAGCTAAAACTCATGTCAAATTAATTGTGTATGGCATGAAGTAAGGGTTGAGGTTTACTCTGTGTGAATGTGTGTGTGTGTGTATGTGTGTGTGTGTGTGTGTGTGTGTGTGTGTGTGTGTTTTACTAGAGATTAAACCCAGTACTACACCCCTAACCCTTTTTATTTTTTTTTATTTTTAGGCAGCGTCTTACTAAGTTGCTGAGGCTGGCCTCGAACCTGTGATCCTTCTGTCCCAGTTTCCCAAGTACTGGGATTACAGGTGTGCACCATCACACCTGACACGAAGTTAACTTTGTTTCAAACATTTATCCAGTAGTTCCAGCACCATTTGGTGAAGACTTTCCTCGTTGAATTGCATTGTCACAGATCAATTGATTGCACATGCGTGGCTTTATTTCTAAATTCTCTATCCTATGATTAGTATCTATATTTATGCCAAAGCCATATTGCTGTGATTGTTGTATATTCTTAATGTCTTGTAATCTTATTGCTCTTCTTTTAAAAGATTATTTTGCCCACACTAGGTTCCTTGCATTTTATGTAAATTTTAAAATCAATTTGTCAATTTCTATAAACCAGCTTGCTTAGACTTTGATTAGCTGTTTTGAATCTATAGATCAGAAGAGTGAAAGGGAAAATTTACATCTGAATAATAATGAGCCTTTCAATGAATGAATCCGGAATATCCATTTATTTGTTTTCTTGTATTTTTCTTAGCCATAGTATACAGTTTTAATGCAGAGGTCCTGCATATCTTATGAAAAATAACTCTGAAGTGTTTTACATATTTTGATACCACCATAGTGTTTTGAAAATTTTATCTTCTGTTTGTCAAGAATTTATTCTTGTATATTTGACCCTCTAGCTTGCTATGTTGCTAAATTCCCTAACTAGTTCTACTAGTGTCTTTATAGATTCCTTAGGGTTTTCTATACATAGATTCATGTCATGAGCAAATGAAGTCTTAGTTCTTTCTACTCAGTCTTTACTCTTTTTATCCCACCTTATTGCTCTGGTTAGAATCTCTGTACAGTATTGAATAGTAGATAGATTACTGGTAATTTACTTTGATTTGGTGGAGGTTCAGGATTTTTTTTAGGGTGGGTCTATTTCATTTTTTTTCTTTGGATATAGTCAAGTGTCACTTAACAACAGGTTGTAATCTGGAAAATCTGCCATTGGCAATTTCATTGTTGTGTGAACACCGCAACATATACTTGCACAAACTTAGATGGTATAGCACAAGAAAAAAATGAAAACATCAAGAGACCTAGAAAATAGGAGATATATAAGGTTGCTGTGGGTATAACACTGCATATTTTATAGCAATTTTTAATAAGTAGAAAGTATACATTCTAAAATAACAACACAAAGAACAGCAAAGCAAATACATAAACCAGTGGCATAGTCATTTATTATCATTATCAAGTGTTCTGTACTATAGATAATTGTACCTACTATGCTTTTCCATGACTGGCAATGCTCTAGTTTTGTTTAGACAAGCATCACAAGCAGTTGAGCAATGCTCTAGGGTATGACATTATGATGGCTATGACAGCTAGGCAATAGGAAATTTTCAGTTCCATTATAATCCTAATGGACTACCATTGTATTTGCGATCTATCATTGACCAAAACATTGTTATGTGGGCAAGACTGTGGCTCTTACTCTATGCACGGTCTCTTCTTCTAAGGCCCACGTGGCATCTCTGGAGTCTCAGGTGCCTGTGTGAAATGCTCAGCAAGGTATCTTCCATCTGCTTGGCTGGAACTCTGAAGTCTTTCAATACTGAGGACCTCTGGTGTCTCTGTCCAGATTTTATTCTCATCAAACCTGTTCTTTAACAGGCCTCATGGAGTTTTACCCCATGCATATACTGCTGTGTTCCCTGATGAGGGTCTGAGGGACTCTGCAGTAAATCTCATGGCCTCCTCTTACACTGCTTCCTCTTCTCCAGCACCCTCCCTGCAGATCCCAGTGCTCCGGCATTCCCAAACTCCACTTTCTGCCTTCTTGGCTAAACATGCTCATCAGACTATGATTTGCTAACCGTGCACAAGCAGAAAACCAAGGTGCATGTATGATTCATTTCATGGATTTCCCTTCTCTTGGGGATAATGGTCCTGTTCCTATCATTCGATGCCTGGTAACAGTGGCTTCATATCTTTTGTCTTGTTTACTCATTGCTCATAGTCAAAAATAGACTTTCAGCTGGGCATGGTGGTGCACATTTGTAATCCCAGTATTTAGAAGGCTGAGATAGAAGGATCATAGGTTTGAGGCCAGTGCATGGTAATTTAAAGAGATCTAATTTCAAAATGAAAAATAAAAAAGGCTGGGGATGTAGCTCAGAAGTAGAATGCTCCTGGGTTCAATCCCCAGTACAAAAAAAATGTATATAGAATTCCACTTATATACACATTTGTCAAAGCAGCTTTCCATACAGCAAGCATATCTATGCCAGCTCCTTCCTTTCTTATGTGCTTAGCAGAGGGCAAAAATCAGACCTTGAAGCCAGGAGTAGTGGCGTACACTTGTAATCCCACTACTTGGGAGGTTGAGACAGGAGGATCCGGGTTTGCGGCCAGCCTCAGCTACTTAGTGAGGCCCTCCATAACTTAGTGAGACTCTGCTTAAAATAAAGAATAAATAAATAAATAAATAAATAAATAAATAAATAAATAAATAAATAAATAAATAAATAGGACTGGGAGTATAGCTCCGAGGTGGAATGCCTCTGGGTTCAATCCCCAGTATCGGAAAAAAAAATCAGACCTTGATGCACTCAGAGTACCCCACAGTGATTCTTACAACACTTGCCTTTCGATAGCTTCAGCAAACACACACACACACACACGCACACACACACACACACACACACACACACACACACACACACACACACATTGTTTATGAAAATTCAAACCAGTCCCTTAGTAGTGCTTTCTGGCTGCCTTTCCCAGTCTGTGTGTTCTGAGGAATGCTAGCTTCACAAGAGGCTAAATGGTAATAGGGGAATTTAGGGGCCCCTGATCAAATACTACTGGGGAATGTTCAGATAGTCACATGCACATTAACACAAGGAAGACTGCCACATTCTGTTGAACATTTTCATAGACTCAGTGCTTTCTAAACTTAATTGATCAGTGGAGCTTCTTGTTGAGAAAATATTCATCAGTACTAGAAATGTATGCTTTTTAGATTCATAGATTTTCTGACCTCTTCTCTATTTTTGCCAAAGTTTTGAAAAAACACTACAGAGGGCAAAAAGAGAGGGTTTGGCCAACCAGTTAAAATCAAGGCTGCTGATAGGTATTTCAACTGAGTATGTTTGGTAAGGCCAGCAACTAAATAGACAATTTGAATCTTCCCAGAAATCTGGCTGTCTGTGTTAGACATCCCAAACATGCAAACAAGAAGATATTCTAGGAAAGAGACTTTCTCTTCTAAAGTTAATAGACTTATATTGACATGCTTATTTCTTAAAGCCCTAGAAATCTGGAAGTAAAATGCCAGCCCACAAAATCTTGCCTTTAGAAATATTTCATTGAAAGTATATTTTTAAGACAATAGCTCACATATATAAATTTTACTAATCATTTATGAATTATCCTTTACAATACTTCTGGAGACATATTCCAGCTTAAACCCCTTTAGGTATGTATGTATGTATGTATTTACTTATTTATTTGCGGTACTGGGGATTGAACTCAGGGGCATTCTGCCTCCAAGCTACACTCCCAGCCCTATTTTTTTATTCTTTATTTTTTTATTTTTATTTTTTATTGGTGAATTATAATCATACATCTTTGTTAGGTACAAGCTGGTAAAGTTGCAGAGGGCCTCACTAAGTAGCTGAGGCTGGCTGCGAACCTGCGATCCTCCAGTCTCAGCCTCCCAAGTACTGGGATTAAAAGCTTGTGCCACTATGCCCCGCATTCAAACCCCTTTAAAAATCCCTATAACATCATGTCTGTTGGTATACATTGTTATGTAATAGGGAGGCATCCCTGACTTCCATAAAGCAGCCACTGAAAAGTTTGTCATCATTTTCCCTAAAAATAAGCACCTGGAAAATGTGAGTTCATTGAACTCCCAAAACATGGCTTTGAGGCATGATTTAAACACCACTCTCTGGGAGAATTGACTCAGACAGAGCTAGAAGCAAAAGTTCAGTCCTGTGAGATAGCAGGGCCATGAAGGCCGAGCCACAGGATAGCTCCCAGAAGGAAATTCTTGTGCTGATTGCCCTAGCTGAGTGCACTGTTGCCTTGCCCATAGCTTCTCACTGCTCTCTGCCAGATACACATTCTGACTCAGACAGAGGCAAAGCGGATGCCTACTTACCCATTGACTCAGTTATTTATTGGTTAATTCAGAACTGATTCTTGAGTCCCAGTTACACAACAGCACCATACCTCAGGTGTAGTATGCAGTGTCCTCATGGAGTTGACATTCCAGTGAGGAAGAAGAGGAGCCAGCCAATCAACGCACAGGGTCTGAGTTCTACACCCTCAGAACCCAGCTCAGTAACCCAGGAGTGGAGTCTGAGCATCCAGGCTTTTAAAACAGCTTCCTGAAAGGTTTTGGTGGTTAGCCTAGTGTAGGAAACTGATTCGATCTAAAGTCCTCATTTTATAGATGAAGAAACCGAGGTCCAGGAGGGGAAGTGACTTAGCCACTGGCTGCAGACTTAGTGATAACACCAAGCTCAGAAATCATCCTCTCGAAGCCGGGCGTGGTGGCGCACGCTTGTAATCCCAGCATTCGGGAGGCTGAGACCCGAGGATCCGGGTTCGCGGCCAGCCTCAGCTACCTAGTGAGGCACTCCGCAACTTAGTGAGACTCGGTTTCAAAATAAAGAATACAAAATAGGGCTGAGGGTATAGCTCGGAGGTAGAATGCCCCTGAGTTCAATCCCCGGTACCGCAAAAAAAAAAAAAAAAAAAAAAAAAAAAAAAAAAAAAGAAATCATCCTCTCGAATTCCCAGCTAGTGCTATTTCTCTTCTCTCCTACCCAGCCATTTTCCTTGCTCCTGCAACAGATCAGACCATAGGAATGCTTTTCTTCTAATGATAATTGTTGTCAGTTATGGCTATTATTACTATATATAATAACTATCATCATAGAGTACTTTATTCCTGCAGTTGTTCTAAGCACTATACAGGTGTGAACTCATTGAATCCTCACAATAACCTCATTGTAATAATAACCTTATTATTCTCACCTTACAGATGAGGAAGCTGAGGGTGAAGGGGTGAAGCAACTGGCCCCAGGTCACACAGCTGGCCACTGGCAGAGCCAGGCCACCTTCCTGCCGGGTTAGCAGAGCTGGCCTCCGCTGTATTGTTGCCTCGTGCTGACCTCGTGAGAACTCTGGGATGGTCATTATTACTGTTACTGACTCACATCAACAGGAACTTCAGTTCCTCATCCTGTGCACGTTCCAGCCACACTGGCCACCATGTTGTGGTTCAGGAAGCTGGGGTGAGCCAGTGGTATGAAGGTTCAGGCAGTAGCGTTGCTTTGGAAAGCAATTGTGATCTGAGCATGACCTATTAATCTTCTAGAAACTTCAGGTAATATAGTGTTTTTTTAAGTGATTTTTCAAAACCAAGCTCTGTTGAGACTACAGAAGGGAAGAGGTAGCATGTTTAGTGCAGGTTGATGACCAGGTGGGCACATCGTCCAAATGACAGCTGCATCCAAGTAACACATCCTTAGGACTTCTTCCCTAAGGCCAGGATGACTGGTCAGGTCATTTATCTCACTGTGTGGGACCCTGGGAGTGAGGTCTAAAGGTGAAGACAGTATGATTTATCAGCTGATAAGTAATTATAATTCGTGGCACCAAGTAGCATTATTCTATCCAAGTGCTAGGGTTAGAGAGGACCATGGTAATTCAGAGCAGTGTGGATCTCCTAAGAACAGGAAGGATTCGGTTGGATCTGAGCCTCGATTTAATAGACAGGGATAAGGGAAGGAAACTGTAGGAGGAAGGACAGCCTCAGCAAAACCCAAAAGTGTGACATGGCACGGCACTTTGGGGGAGAGGAGATGAATACAGGGATAAGAAGAAATGAGTAGAGATCTCCTTCTGTGTATAGCAAGTAAATCTTGGCCAGCTAGGAGTTCATGGTGAGACAGACTCCATGACAAATTTTTACCAGCTTTCCAGGGCATTATCTTTCACATACTCCTACCAATAGCATAGAACACGCTCAGCTGGGATCCTTGTCAAATAGAATAGAGAGTGCATGGTTCATTAATTACTATACTTCTCAAAATAGTAAGCTGGTGTTCTATTTTCATTGTTCTTTATAGATTAATAACAGATCTATGATAGAGCTGCAGAAGGAAGCATTGGATGGGAGACTGAACTCCAATCCATTCCAGCCCTATAACAGCAGCATAGGTCAGAACTTAAGTATTCACATGTCCAAGCTACGTTGTTTAATTTTCTGTAAAGCTCTAGTGTCTAGATGAGGGGTCCTCAGTTCTTTTTTGTTGTTGTTGTTGTTCTTGGGATTGAACCCAGGGCCATTCTGCCTCCAGTTACATCCCAGAATTTTTAGTTATTTTGAAACAGGGTTTCTCTAAGTTACTCAGGGTCTCCCTAAATTGCTGAGGCTAGCCTCGCTGCCTCAGCATCCCAAGCACTGGGATTACAAGCATGCACCACCACACCCAGATCCTCCCAGTCTTAAAGCCTTAATAAGATAATTGTCCATTTCATACCAGTTCCTGTAGAAAGGATGAGAGAGAGGCAAAGATTTGGGAACTTCAAAGGCACCTGTGAAGACAGGGATAGACTCCACCATTCAGGTATAATGGAGCTCATTAGAGTTAATTGTTAAATTTGTAAGAATTTTCTGAGCTAGTTGTTAAATACAGTCATTATTAAACTAAATTATATAAAATTATAATTAAATAAGTTATTTTCACTAGATTTTTCATGCATTTGAGCATTTGCTTTTGAGATTTTCATCTGCATGACAGATGGAGATACTATAGAATGGTGTCTATCTCTTCCCAATTCTGCATCCCTTGATGTAATGTTGGTAGTGCAGAATCAGTCATGGTGTGTTTTTACACCATGGAAATGGGCAGTGCTATAGATCAGAGAGTTATTGTTTTGCTGACATCTAGACTTAAGAAAGCAACGGAGAAGCTGAGCATGGCAGTGCATGCCTATAATCCCAGCAACTCGGGAAACTAAGGCAGGAGGATGGTAATTTCAAGGCCACCTGGGCAACCAACTTAGCAGACCTTGTCTCAAAATAAAAAATAGAAAGGGCTGGGGATATAGATCCATGGCAGAGTGCCCCTGGGTTCAATCCCCAGTACTGGAAAAAAAAGTGATGAAGAAATAGTAATAACACAGATTAAACTTGAAAGTGTGTTGTGTCTACAGTCATCATATTGTGCATAGCACAAAATGTTGAGGAAATATTCTAGTAGTGCTAAAAAATAATTCAGCAAAGAAGTCTCTCATGCCATTGGCAAGAGAGTAAAGGTCATACATGATCATTGTTTCGCCTTTGCCTTATTCATTTAAATGAAAATATCAACATTCATATTGTAACTACATCCATTTGCCAACTGCTTTTGTAGAGTGGCTACATAGTTATGATTTCAGCAGTGATCAATGGGACTCATTTGGCTGTATGGTATTAACAATAAATTGCATTGTGATGGTTAATTTTATGTGGCTGAGTTAAGGGATACCCAGATGAAATATTATTTCTGTGTGTGTCTGTGAGGGTGTTTTAGAAGAGATTAGCATTTAAATCAGTAGAATGAGTAGAGAAGATTCACCTTTCCCAGTGTGGATGAGATCATCCAATCTGTTGAGGGCCAGAATAGAACAAGAAGGCAGAGGGGGAGGGGCAAATTGCCTCTTCTTTTTGAGCTGGGACATCCAACTTTTACTACCCTTGAACATCAAATCGCTGGGTTCTTGGGCCTTCAGATGCCAGGACTTATACTAGCAATCTCGGTACCTACCCCCATCCTTCCCTACCCTGTCCTCAAACTTTTACTTTGGGACAGGGAGTCAGTCACACTGTAAACTACTCTGAGTCTCAGTTCTTTAACCTCAGACTGAACACCACTGGCTTTCTTGGTTCTCTAGCTTGATCTTGGCCTTCATAATCATGTGAGCCAATTCCCATAATAAATCTCTTATGTGTCTATATCTAGCCTGACTAATTATTTCTCTGGGAGATTCTGACTAATGTATATATTATATAGTATTATTTTTAATTGTATGCTATATGTTCTTTATATCAGTAAAAATCTATAATAAACTGTATCTATCTTTTCCTTAGAGATCTAGTTCTTGAACCTTTGTCAGTACAACATTGCTGAGATCTTTATACCTTGTAAGTTGACAAAGAAGAGAAACAATTCTTTCACAAAGCAGGAATCAAATGGTCTCTGGAAAACAGAACGGCCTTGCTTTGGTGCAGAGGGTCTCCTAGGAGCTAAAGAAGAGGGTCTTTCAGTGAACAGTTAGACTAATGGCAGTTTTCTTTTATAAAACACAGTGCACTTTATTCAAGGGACTCAGAATTTTCCTGTCAACAGCTCCTCCCAACAGCTTCTTGGGTTAATAGTACTGGATAGTTGGCTTCCACCTCTTCCCAGTGACTTGCTCCAGGAGTAGAAGGTCTAGGCTTGGCATCTCCTAACTTCTCCCTCGCTTTTTAAAGCCAGATCCAGCAGCCCTCTCGCCGGTCTTCAGGCATGCCAAGCATGCACCTGCAGTTCTCTCTGCCTGGAACAGTCTGCCCCAGACACTCACATTGCTCATGTGTTTGTTCATTTAGAGGTCACCTCCCTGACCATTCAATTTAATTATCATCTTCTCTTCCTTTCTCCCTTTTCTGTTCTATACAGTTTTCTTCTTCTGTAGTACCTATCACTTCCAGGGAGTATGTTGTTATTTATTGTCTAACTTGTCTCCCAATATGTAAATTCTGAAGAGCATGGATTTTCATCTGCTTTTTTCTATCTCAGAACCTTGAACAGCATCTGGCACAGAATAGGCACTCAATCAATTTTACTGAAAGAATGAATGCATGAGCTTGGCTCAGAGTTCTGCCTCTGGGATTTTCTATCATCAAACAGAGGTG